>JAYDZG010000009.1:9366980-9377666 GCA_034509265.1 Microcambeva bendego | reverse complement strand
GTTTCCCCGCACAGTCCAAAGACATGCTACCAGGTTGATTGGAGACACTGAATTGTGCTGTAGGTATCTGCGATGGACTGGCGCCCCATCCAGGGTGTTACCATTTGCCTTGCACCTGTTGAAGAGCTGGGATAGGCTCCAGCACCCTTACCCTATCCTAATTAGGAAATTATTTTGGGAAGAATTGGAACATAATTGTAATTTACTGTTTTACTATGAATCTCTCTCGAATGCACTGGCAGCACAAGAAGGCTTGTTTAGAGGGTTTCTATTATGAGACTACCATGCCCAATACAGACTGAATCTGTATAAAGCACACCAGCACTGGACGTAGAAACAGTCCTAATACTTCAAGCAATCGCTCTTATAAGGGTCAGGGTTAGGAGCAGCATAAGAAAGATGCAATTGAGGGGGAAAATGCAGAAACAGAAAAACAAAAAAGCCTAGTTTATTTGTGGGAAGACTTGATTAGATCAGAATATTTTGGTCCTTGTGTACATGATCGCATTGAGTAATCAACAACGTCTTGCATTGAGTTTGCAGCAGAAATGCAGACTCGGCAAATAAGAATGCCTATTTCACACACACACACACACACACACAATACATACAGAAGGTGGATTGTCCACTTTAAAATCTTACTATTTGGGAGTAGGTACATCATAGACTATGATAGATGCATGCAGTATTTCTTAAGGAGTATGAATATCATTTTGGATGATGTTTAAAGTATTTGCTTCACCCATTTTAGGTGACCCAATATCCAAGCTGGGGTCAGAGTGCATGGTCAATGTCCCAGGAAACAAGCGGCTTAAGGGGGCTTGCTGAAGGGCCCAACAGTGGCATGCTTTCACTGTCTCATGTCAATGATAAACTATCGAGCATTTTATTTTTCTGTTTTTCTTTTCATCCAAATAATGCTTCAAGTGTTGAGGTGTCATCACCATAAATCAAATTCGCTAGAAGGGCATTGGTGTGGTTACTGCGTTTCAAGAAAAACGTACAGACAACACCTCATATGACTGATCTCAAGCACTTTTGGAGAATTGTTCTGCTGTAGTGCTAAAAGAGTGCTTTCCTCAGGCAAAAAATGAACCGAATCTGCACTTAATGTCCACACATTTCTTGCTGCCAGAAAATGGAATCAAACCATCCTTTGTGTCATTTACAATAAAGCTTTGATTGTGGAGGCTTGAACACAAATTATAGCACTACCTTAAGTGTACTGCAGCAACAGTTTAGGTCAGCTGACTACATACCAACGGAAATTTACACCAGACACTGACCTTGTTGTACATCCTGTTTTAAAAATTATGTGTATTGATACATAATTGCCCCCCTTGTTGTAACAACCACCACCACTTAAGATCTGATGACAGCCAACACTATTGAACAAGGGAATAATTGAACATGGTTCTTGTTCATACAGGATGGGCAGCTAGATAGGTCTACTGTCACAAAGTCGGACTATGAATAGATGATGAGCATCAGGCTGTGTCTCTCTGAACACAAAGCCCACTGCCTTATTAGTAAATGAATGAAAAAGTTTAGTTTTTGGTTGATATATTGTTGGGTCAAATCCCTACTGTACTATGCAACTACTGTCCTTAAGCAGTGCATTCAAAACATAAATAAAATAAATAAAATAAAAATGAAAAACTGGGATGTGCAGATTAACATGTACAAAATGGCCCCAAGCTAAAGATTTCAAGAAGAAAAGTACATACATCTAGGTTTGGTAGCAATGCTAACGTTTGAGCCTTACATCCATGCACCCCAGAGTAAACTTCTGAATAAAATATTTGAGAAATTATATTGTCAGAACAGCCATTACGATGCCAATATTAATTAAGAGTCAGAATATACAAATAGAAAGCAGAACGTGTTTTGCCTGGGGGGAAATGGTAGTTTCTGTACATCTTGCCATCTCAGTTCTGACTTTCAACTAAACTAATGCTTCTCATGTGATTGGACTGGTCATAACTTTGTTACGTTTCCCTCACAGAATTAGGATTTCAGAGAAGCTTCCCTTTAAAACCAGGTTTGATCTGAACTCATGAGTTTAATCATTAGAAGTAGATGTCAGCTTTCACATGATAACTGTTTTTCATGTGATAACCTCTGCAGTTAACAGTTTATGTCATGCTACATTAAGGGTTGTTTAAATAGTCCAGGGTCACCAAAGAGAATCAGCCACCATCTCTCATGTCTGTATTTCCTTTTTTTCGCTCTTCAGCAGCCCTCATAATCAGGGGTCACCATAACAGATTTGGTCTGCTACCAGACTTCGTTTCTTCACTGAATGCAATTGCTGACACAGCCATCCGATTCAAATCAAGTTTTTTCACAATTGTTTAGTACTTATGTACTATGAACAGACCTGATGAAAAGAGTACATACCCACCTGCCAAAGTATGTTTTTCCTTGCCTATTTCCAAAAAATCCAACCCCAATTTGGTGGAAAATCACCCATTCCAGCAACTTCCATATTTCATACATTTTATTATATTTTAATTCAAAACAATATTTATATGCACTTGTTCTGTTTGCATTACACAGGAGTGACCCTCTTTACTCAGACTACTTTTTACTAGGTACTAGTAATCGTGCTTTTACTGTAGAACAATACTTTAGTACTATTTTATCCTCTATTTACTGAATGTGTATATACATACATATATAGTGCTGTGAATTTTTCTTCGCCCCATTACAGATGTCTTATGTTTTTGCACATTTGTCACACTGTTTCAGATTATCAAACTAATATCAGACAAAGATAACCTGAGTGAATACAAAATTCAAGGTTGATTTAATGTTAAGGGAAAATCTATCAAAACCAACCTGATCCTATGTGAAAACGTAATGCCCGCCTTAACATTAAGCTGGTTGTACCACCCTTGGCAGCAACAACTGCTATGAAGCGTTTGCGATAACTGGCAATGAGTCTTTCACATCTCTGTGGAAGAATTGTGGTCCATTATCCTTTGCAGAATTGTTTTAATTCAGTCACAGTGGAGGGTTTTTAACCATGAATGCTGTGTTAGCTTTGTAACCTTTTTCAGACTGATAGATGTCAATGTCATCGGTTCTTTATATTTCTTCAGATCGAGGCATAATGTCTCGCTTCTTGAGATATTTTAGTTCTAATTCATTTTGTCAGACAAGTTATATTTAAGTGATTTCTTGATTCTACAGGTCTGGCTAATCAGGTCTGGGTGTGGCTGGTGAAATTGAACCCAGTGTTTCCAGAATTGTGGATAATCACAGTTAATTTAATTATTGTTTTCACATAGGGTCAGTTTGGTTTTTATAGCTTTTTTGTTTATCTCTGTCTGATATTCACATTTGGTTGATACCCAATTATGTCTGAAATGTTTAAGTTTGACAAATGTGCAAAAACTTAAGTCTGTAAGGGGGCCAATACTTTTGACAGCACTATACATACAGTATATATAATATTCAATATTGTACTTTATAGAATTATATATCTATATACTCATATGTTAAATAGAAATATTAATGTATTAATTAATCGTATGTCCTTTTTACTTAATTTGTACTGTCGACGAGCTGCACCAATATTAAGTCAGTTTATACCTTTTATTTGACTTTTGACAAAAAACTTCAAATAAGGACATTACATCTTACAAAACTGATTCAGAATTCCAAGATTCCATGTCTCCCTTCTTTATACGACTTCATCGATTGGATAGCTTGTTCATAGTTCTGTAAATTATACTGTTTTTTTTAGTTTCTGTCACCACGCGGCTATAGCTCGTCCCAGGATTAAGGGTGGGTTCCAAACTAAGCACTAGCAGACTAGATAGTCCACTTGATTCAAATAGTACACAACGAAGAGTTAGTCCGGTTAGTAATCGTTAAATGTGCGATTTGGGACTTTGCCCCCTGCCGAACGCACACTCTCCCCCTCTCTATCTATCAGAGGCAGTTAAAGCAGTGGGGTTTCAGGAGATATTTACTTCATTGTCAAATAGGTTGCAGTCATTCAAGTCAGTAATTTGTCTTTATGAAGATTATTTATACATTCTATACACAGCGTTAAAGGCGACATTTGATACACCTTGTGCATTTTAATCGTTTAAATTCCTGGTATGACTATTCAAGAACCAATTTGGGTTAAAACCGATAATGCCGAACTTAGACATTATTACATTACGAAATAGAAAAGAAGAATTCATTTTTCATGCGTGAGAGTGAGCTTATTTATTTGGAAATGTTTTAAATACCTTTACCTAACTTGTGAAGACTGTGGATTTGACATCAAACTAAAGGTAAGAAATCCGTTTAGTATATAATAATAATTAAATTAATTATTCAGTCATTTTAATTGACAATTCTATCCTGGCTCTTACCGTATTATTATTATTATTATTATTATTATTATTATTGTTATTTGTATAATTATTGTTATTATTAATATTAATATTATTATTTATTTATTATTATTTTTTTGGAGTAAGGAACACTGGCTATAACTGATTCTAGACACCACTCGTATGTTTTATTGAATTTTTGAATTTGTTCTGGGTGGCTTTCTCCTTAAAACGCTTTTGTCATAAATAGTTTTGAGGAATAATAATTTTAAAAAATCATTTAATAATAAAATGATTAATTCAATAAAATTTAATAAGTATACATACATTAATCAATGTTTAAATTTCCCCTAGCTAAAGCTGTTTCTATATGTTACAGATTTGTGTATTACCACTTCAGTATGGAGCACATAGAGCCAGATCCTCTGAGTATCAACTACGCCAATAACAACACGCTGAACATCACATCTGCCAACTTGAACATGACAGGCTTTGCGCAGATCATAATCCCCCAAGAATTGTTTCTAATGCTGGGCTTGATAAGCCTAGTGGAAAACATCTTGGTTGTAGCAGCCATCATCAAGAACAGGAACCTGCATTCTCCCATGTATTACTTTATCTGCTGTCTTGCCGTGTCCGACATGCTCGTCAGTGTCAGCAATGTTGTGGAGACAATGTTTATGCTGCTAACAGAGCATGGCCTACTCATTGTGACAGCCAGAATGCTGCGCCATTTGGACAATGTTATTGACATCATGATCTGCAGTTCTGTGGTGTCGTCTCTGTCTTTCCTGTGCACCATAGCCGCTGACCGATATATCACCATATTCTATGCGCTGCGTTACCATAGTATAATGACGACCCAACGTGCTCTTGCCATTATAGTGATTGTTTGGCTGACCAGCATCATATCAAGCACCTTGTTTATTGTTTACCACACAGACAACGCCGTCATTGCTTGCTTGGTGACGTTCTTCGGCATCACACTTGTTTTTACAGCAGCACTCTATCTCCACATGTTCATTCTGGCACACGTGCATTCCAGGCGCATCATGGCTCTTCATAAAAACAGGCGTCAGGCTACCAGCATGAAAGGCGCCATTACACTGACGATTCTCCTGGGTGTTTTCGTTATTTGCTGGGGTCCATTCTTTTTGCACCTGATCCTAATTCTGATATGTCCCACGAACCCTTACTGCAACTGCTATTTTAGTCACTTTAACCTTTTCTTGATCCTCATCATATGTAATTCTCTTATAGATCCTCTTATATATGCATATCGGAGTCAGGAGCTGAGAAAGACACTTAAAGAACTTATTTTGTGCTCTTGTTGCTCTGTTATGTAAGCTAATATAGAGAAAACATTGTGAGTATTTTATGCTTGCTCACTTTTCTGCTTTAGCCAACGCCACAAGTATGATGCATTAGATTCTAGACGTCTGAGGCTGAGTTTACATATTGACCCTGTTGTCAAGCGTCAAAATGGGGCTGCTGCCAGAAGTTTCACTGGGAAAAGTTTGTTTACACACAATGTGTAAAATTGTACCAGAACACTAGTTTTGAGGAACTCACATGATGTATCAGCCAATCAGAGACAGACCATTAAGATAAAAAATAAAAGAGAAGATAATCCTGTTGTCACCCAAAATTATTTAATTCATCACCTAAAGTATTTGTTCTCAGGAGAAAGATGAAGTCCATCTATTGGCGCTCCATGTTGTATTTTCGTCAACACTTGTACCACACCTCAATGACCACAGAGATACATAGCGCATACAATTAACCCATCACATTACACTTCCTCTCTACTGATATTGGCTGAGGCTGAGGAGAGTCGTGACTAACACCCCTCTTGACACATGCAATAGCTGACTGCATCATTTCACTTACACAAAGAAGGTTCATATGTGGATCAGCTTTGTTTAGGGAGAATCACACCCTGATCAACCCATTATATTGGAAAGTCAACAAACTCCAAAAATCTTTAGAGAGGAAAAGTGGAGGCTAGTGTTGCTGTAATGTATTAATTCTCAATACATTATTTTTTACCGCATTTAAACAGGATTTCACATTCTCAAAACTGCTTTAGATAACACAAGCCCACAACCACTGTGAATCCACTCGTCAGGTCCACACAAAGCCATGATTGTCTATGTCTGAGGAGGGATGGTTAAGTCCAGCAATGGATTGTCCTCCTGCTTCTGGGGAAACTTGTCCAGCCCATGATCTTGACCACAGGTCAACAGGTGTCATGAGGATCAATACCATCTTGTAAATGACCATTGCTGGCCGTTATTAAAAAAAAACATAAAGCACTGTGGTTGTTGGATACTGGCCAAATTGAACTTGAATGGATTTCTGTTGAACGGAAAACATACAGAATGACCTGATGTAAGCAGCAGACCGAAGGCTGTGTAAAAGAGATGCAGGCTGTGTAAAAGTTGAATGGATATATTTTGGGGTTTAACAAAGAAAGGGTTGTGGAACACACAAAAACCGAAATGTAAATATGGTAGTTAAGAATAAGGAATCTAGGTGATCCACCACTACTGAGATCCAGGTTTAAACCTCAATTTAAACAGACATGACTGGATGTGTCTGAGGTGAAAATTGGATTTAGCCCTTTAGTGAACTGGCTACCTGTCCTGGGTATTCACACCATGTACCACTTTTTTTTCCATACTAGCCACAATCCTGACCAAAATAAAGCAGTTTAAAGAGGTTAAATGAAAACAGTAATCTAGTGTACATTAATATAAAAAAAAATATGTCAAATGTGATGATACAATAAAATTTTAAATTCCATGTCATATATTTGTAAGTGTTTTTATATAATAAGTCTGCAGGCCAACTGTAATATTTTGTTTATTTAATATTTTATTTATTGTTTATTAAGTTTACATTCACACCACTGTGTATGAGCTAAAACAGGAGAAGGTCAGGTCCATATGACCACTTTGAGTTCTTGAATTCTTAAAACAAATAGCTTTAATTTGAGTAAACAGGCTAAAAAACCTTTATGTTCAAGAAATAAGCTTACATTTGCATTTTCTTCATTTAGCCAAATCCAGAACTAATCCAGAGCAACAAGTTTTTCAATAGCAATAGCAAATAAAAGGGATACGGGTAAAGAAGATCTTCAAGACAACAATGACACAAATGAGAAGATTGTTGTGTGGAGCTTTCATGTTATTCCGCATCTATGTAGGTTTCCTATTGGTGTTCCAGTTTCCTACAACAGTACAAAAACATGCAGCCAGGTTAATATGAGACTTCGATTTGTCCTAAGGTTCCTAGTCACTAAGATGCATAAGCTACGGTATTGTGCCGGTCCCAGGCCCAAATAAATGGGGAAAGTCAAAGTGCACTCAGAATAAAAACTATACTAAATCAATAGTGCTGATCATGATCCACTGTGGCAAACCATTTCAGCTTTGTTATCAACAGGAACATTTTCCATCATTTAATTTGAAGGGGGAACTGTTGTGCTATATAATTATAAGTATTTTAAATGCACAGTTATTAAAAATATTTTAATTAATTAATAATAAGAAAACCACTCATGTAACAGGGTGGACAGAGGAGAAACAGGGTGGACGTCATACCCGGTAAACAATAGTTCATTTACTTATTCAACGGTTGTGGCTCTTTTATCAGGCGGACACCAACCAATTTGGATCAACTCATGTCCTTTTGTGGACTTGGCCAATATCATTTGCTTGTCCCATTTTTGTGCAGGAATTATACACATACATCTTCTTCAACCTCCATGATGATTCCTGTATAGGGTCTTCTCCATGTTGGACAATTTGGATTTGACACTAGATATCCTCTGAGAATAGCTAAATGAGCTGAACACTTTCTACACTGCTTGACATCAAGATGCAAATAGATGAACACAAATAAAGGAAAAAGAAAAGGGCTATTAGGAAGCCAAAAGCCTCAAATGTGCAATTGATGTTCAACTGCAAATAAATAGTGCACATTTTCAAGAAACAAGAAATGTTTTGCTGTCGTTTTTATGACACTCACAATTAAATTATTATTTTATTAATTCGTTTATAAAACAAATTTTAAAAATGTGGTCACAATAGGGTTGCTGCTTAATGGTAAGATGCAAGATAAGGGTTTTGAACCTTTATCATGGAACCGTGTGCTAACCTGTGTGCATACATGTTTTGGGTATATTTCCTGTGATGTCAGCAACCTCATAGTTTCCAGTACTCACACTCACCCTTTTTGAAGTGTTTCATTTTTTTTTTAAATGCCATTGTTGGCATTATCAAAATGATGTAAGTTTATTATGGTAATACAACACAGCACAGTGGTACTGAGGAACCTCGGTTTACGAAAAGTTTAACATACAAACGTCTTGGGATAGAACGGTTTAACATACGTACATATTCGGTTACCAATGGTTTAACATATGTACATTTGACTACGGTTTATTTCGAATTTATGAACAAATGTACAAACCCATGCGAGACAAAAACGTGACGCCATGTAGTGCGCGAACTTCTACATATTTCACTTTCTACATATGCAGCAATCAAGTTATTTTAAAATGTAAGTAAATTATTATTTATATTTTATTTGTTTAAAGCTGAATACGTGTACTAATTTGGCAAATTCAGGCTTGTCAATGACAACTAACTAATTTTCTTTACACGGACAGGGACACTTTGTGCTACCTCATCCCATTGTTTTGAATGCCACGATGCTAACTGCGTTTGCTTAGAAAGCGCTCGAATGAACTGATTTCAAGAAAATGTCCTATTACAGTCCTCTGTACTTAAATAGTTCCTTATGTAGGCTGTAAGGAACTATTACATTAGCACATAGCACATGCCAATCTATTACATAAGTTAACACCTTATTAAGACCTTATCAAGGTCTTAAACTTCAAATTGTATTATATTCAAATTTGCATTACTCCGTCACAATTGAGATGGCCACTATAACTTTTAATATTTACTCTAAAGTAAGTTTTACTTCTATGTCGCAGTAATCTAGTGACCGATTTACCTAATTTATTTATGAGTTCATTTGACTACTGGAATGTACAGTTGCCTGAGAATTTGTCAGTAAGACAAGCTTAGAAATAAATATTAGACAAAACACACCATATTTTTTTATGGGAACACAAAAGGCACCTCATACTAAGATTGACCCAGGAAACAAAAAGGTTATCAGGGCAAAGTAACAAGTACCGAGGCCTGGGACACTTGAATAATGGTGCACGGGGACATATATCAAGCAAACTAAATATAAAGTTTAGTGGTCAGTTAAACATTTTTTAGATTAAATTACCAGGCTTGTGTGTTTATACGTGTTGAAATTGACTTTGTCACTAGAGGGCAGTAGAGGTCTTTTTTTTAAACTAGCTAGGTTTTTTGAGCACGGCTAACGTGTAGCAAACTGTTAGCATTGTCTATTTACATGTGTAAATAACCTTTCTTACTTAGCCGGCTTTTGCCTACACGGTAGTGAAAACCAGCAATAATGACTGCCAAAAATAATGAATTGTAAACAGAATACCAGTAATATATAATTATACAAACCTAGTTAAAATAAACAGTAACATCTTACTCCAACGCACAAATGTACATATTATTTAAATAGAGTATTTATTATTAAGAATGTGTAGGCATGAATAGAAACTAAAATTATAAGAACAAAGTAAGCTGACAACACTAATTGTCATCAATTATATGTGTTTTTTATTTATTTAACTTGGCAAATTGGATTCAGTTTTGCAGATCTCCCTCTGAATTACTTTTGTGTGTTTTTTTTTCCAAATGTAAGTATGTATGATACCCAATGAAAGTATATAAAAGTATATACCCAATGAAACTATGTGGACACCTGATCATGAGCGTACTGAATACTTTAGTCCCATTGTTGTATATAGCTTTTATTATTTTGGGCTCTAATGCCGATTTATTTGTAATGGTACAGTCACAAAGCCATTAATCACAAAGCCATTAATTTAAATAATATACTTTATATTTTTACTTTTTTTGGGGGTGTGTTCTTTCCTTTATTGATCGAGAACTAGTCTGTGTGCCCTTGGGCATTACCATCTGTCTGTGCCAAGTCTTAAAAAGCTTAGCTCAATTAGGCACTCAACCACATCTGTGCTCCTGCCAAAGATCAATATATTGAAGTCATGACAGCACAACCTCGCTTTCACTGGGTTTTCTTTGGAGAAATAAAACAAATAAAATACTATTTTCTTGGAATAAATCCTTTAAACCAGAGGTTTTCTAAATCTAAGACGGGGGGGGGGGGGGGGGGGGGGGGGGGGGGGGGGGGGGGGGGGGGGGGGGGGGGGGGGGGGGGGGGGGGGGGG
>JAYDZG010000009.1:9230806-9244676 GCA_034509265.1 Microcambeva bendego | reverse complement strand
TTTGAGATATTATTCACTAACCTGCTCCTATCCAACCACCACTATATCCAAGTTGGACCCTACATATTTTTTACACTAAAAATGTGCTCGCGACGCAACATGAAAATGTATGAAATATTATTTTACTTTTGAAATAAATATTCTGTTTAGATTTAAGTAAACATTCGGGATTTTTATCTACATAGAATATTGCAATTTATTCCCACAAAGAAATCTGAAAGTATCCTTACATTTTTGTAACTTTTGTTACATGTAACATATTTTATCTCTATGAAGTTCATGACACTCATGGTCATGAAACCTTTTCTGGAGACTTCCATAATAAGTCCATGATAATTGAACATAATGTTATTTTTTGTATTGTATATAAATTTAATGTGTAACATTGAAGAATAATAAAACAACTCTTCTTAAATTGTTAGTTGAATAAAGGTTTAAGAGAACAAACAAATGCCTTTTTATTCGTGTTCCCAACTGCAAAATAATAACTCCCAGACTGAAAACACAGTATTCAGAGCACTTTTGGTATAAGGCTTTTTTGCTGAAGGAAATACATTAGCCTGGCATAGATGGTAGGCATCAGGGAGGGAAATCTTAGGCTAAGTGAGCCATGGCATGAATGATGTAGCTTCTATTTCAATTTTGGAGACACAAGTGATAAATGGGCATTCGGTAATGGTTCATTCATCAGCCAAAATGATGAATTTAAAAGCTTGGGCTCATTTCTGTGTTAGGCTTGATTTGATGGGGATTAATCAGCCAGCAGATGTTTCATGTATAGCAGAAAGAGAACACGCACTTCACAGTACATTATCATACCAGGTTCAATTGAATAACTAATTTTATTGTGCTTTTAGAGAATATAAACATTTTAATGTTATTCATCTGTCCATATTAGATCCCAATTTACATTTTGTATTCCAACTAGGCAAAAGAAACATGAAATTCTATTTAAAGCATGATTTAGTGAAGGATACCAGCCAAAGAAAACATTTTGTGGGTTCAAAGTAATATTCTCTGAACCAAGCTGATTCTGAACTAAGTGTGGTAACTGAACAGAGTCACGACAGAAATACATTCAACAAAAACAGGAAACAGAAAAAAGCATCCAGTCACCCAAGGTGGGATTCAATGGATTTGTAGAGGATCATATGCAAAGGACTATTAGCCATCTGTCTACCACAATTGCAAACCGATTCTTTATCTTCTAATCCTAACTAGTAAACAAACCCAGGTCAATCAGTTAACTTTTCTGTTACTTAAATATTTAAGGAAACTCTCAAACAATTAAGCAAACACTCATAACACAATAATTATACAAACTCAATCATCATTATCCCATTTATTAAATACTTATGTAGTTGCATATATATTACCTATATATACATTTCAGCAACCTTTGAGCAACAGCTTTTTTGTGATATTTTGTGATATTAGTTTTGACCTGCCCACCTTCTGTTTTCTGGCTGGATCATATTTAAAATAATAATATCTATAATATTTATAATATTTGAACAATTTGAACTTTGTCACCTACCTCTAAGTAGCACAACTGGTCCCAAAACATACAGCTTTCTTTGGTGTTACAGTAAAAACGGTTGATATGATAAACACACCAATTAAAATTGCTTTGATGAGTAAAATATCGAAATAATTTCCACTTCTTATGATAGAGGATTGAATGACACTTTAGACCTCAGATACAAAAAAGAATCTGAAATAAGCATTACTTCATTTAATGTGATCCTAAACCCATTCTGATCATTTCACTATCATGGTCCAAACTGTGTGATTGTTGTAAGGTGGGTGCAGTGAGTAGAGCTGTTTTCTCACAGCAAGAAGGGTCTGAGGTGCATTGTCAATTGTATCTAGTAAAATTGTGTTAAGGTGCATTTTTAATGGACTGTTCAGGGTGTTTTGTTTTGCCCAATTAATCAAACCCACCAGAACCAGGATAAAGCTGTACAGTATTAGAACAATAAGCTACATTAATAGTATCCATTTATGCTGTGACCACTTTAAACAAAAATAAAGATATAATAAAATTGATAAAAAATTGTTTTACAGCTAAATGGAGGACCTTTCTTATGTATAAAGTAAATAGGAACAGAAACACAGTGAGTGCTAAACATATTTATTCCCTTCAGGAAATGTTTGCTATGTCCTCAGTTTTTGATTGTGGTTCATAACCGTCAAGCTAAAAAATACAACTCAGTATAAAGCTGAAGAAACATAACAGAGGACAAACCTCTAGGTCTCAAGAGGTAGGTCACATTGTAAACCTCTTAAATATTCCAATTTCAAGCATTTAATTTGTTAAACATAATTGGTGAGACTTGTCTACACTTTGCTTGCCATGTTTACCTAAAAGAGTTCTAAGGGAAAGAATATATTTCTCGTTGAGGCTTGCATGGTTTTTCTCTCATGAAAAATACAACTTTGTTAGCAAAAAGAATAAATAAATAAAAGTGGTTGTGGGCAGTGTGCTCTGTAATGCATCAAAATGGGTGCCTATGTTACCCATTGACACTGCCTTTGATTTAAGGCGAATTTGGAAAAAAGAGCCCATTTCACTGGTAATGTAATTGCTCTTGATTTGCATTGTTCTGCCTCCCCCAGCCCACCTACAGCATATGGAGAGGAACAAGGCCCAGCACTGCTGGCATCGTCATGTAAACACTGACTCATACAGGCACACGCACACACAAAAGCAGCTGCTGTGGCATAGGTCATTTCCACACAGTCTGAATTTTGACCACCACACAACAGTGTTACTGAGTGAACAGCATTAGATGAATGAGATTTTCGCATTGCGCAGGGTTTAATAATTACCACCTGAATGCAGAAGAGACCAAAGACTTACTGGCTGCATTCATGTGGTTACGTTTTAATCAGTGCCATCTTCTCTCACAAGTGATAATCTTTAGTAAGAGTCAGTACTAAATTGAAATGCGGCCCAAGTGTCATGAAGAATTCAGATCTAACCATTTTCCTCCACATAAAGGATTAGCACAATCTATGCTTTGTATAAATTTGTATCCAAAAATCTTTATAACCAGACACTTGGAACATCGTTTTTTAAAACTGAAATGGCAACAATTTATAAATACTCTTTCCTCCTTTTTGCCAGTAGTTCTTCTGGATTTATTTTCAGTTCACAGAACAGTGATAGAGCCATATTTGTCAGGTGACAGGACTTTTTAAGCATGTCCTGTTAAATATATTGATTAAGTTTAAAAGGCGGTCTACATCCTGTATGATAGTGTTTTTTTTACCTTTCCTTTTTTTCAGCTGCTCCACTTTACAAATTTTGCTTAGTTTTTACATTTTTACTTCTGGAACAACAATGCACTGGTTTATGCATGGATAGGTACCTATAGGAGTCAGTGTCTCCAGTTAGTCACAGTTTTTGGTTGCATGTAAGAATAGAAACTGTAAAACAATACTTGTTTGATTAATTCTTACTTAATTGTTATATCAACACTTATCATTTACAAACCCCATTGGGACCTTTTGTGAAAGGCAATAAAAATAAGAATCTATTAACCTTTATTTTTTATTGACAAAGTACAAAAATATTTATGATGCTTTGGTTGACTAACAGGTGAGCTAACAAAATATTAACAAATCTTGCCTGTAGCTAACTAAAAACACTAATCAATATACTGGTAAATTAACAACAATATGGAGATATCAATGGTGTCAATGATCTCCAAAAGAAGTTATTTGCAAGACACTTTGTGCCAAATATAATTATTGATTAAATTTTTCATAAAAAAATACATTCATCTGTACAGGATGGCAAATACTGTTGGTTTTACTATGTTCCATACATAATACTGTGAAAATAAATGATGCTTAATCATACACCTTCTGAGAAATACAATACACACTGGCTCAGATGAATTTTTATCACTTAACAGAGTCTGATTCGGCATGAAGTAATGCATCCTGGGACTAAATGGCAATTCTATGCAGAAATGCCACTTTGAGTTTACCAGACCCCAGCTTATCAAAGGTAAACTTCAGACTGCAGTGCAGCGGAAGTCATGTATCAAGCAGGTAATGGACTAAAACTGGAACTGCAACATTAATTGTCCTCAATTTCCAAACCATCAACAATTACAATTAATAAAACCGTGGTAATCATGTTCTTTTTTGTATGTGTTGCTGGAATAAATTTGTATATTTACAAAATACATTTGTATTACTGTTTAAGATTACTACAAAGTACATTTATACATGCAATTATGACTTAATAAAGTTATTTGTGAACACTTAAGTTGACATTTCCTTACTTTATGTCTATGATGTCCACAGTACAATGTCACAAATTGCCTCAAATTGGTTTTTTATATTTCTCCAAAATGTAAAGAGAATGTAGATCGGCTCTACCACCCAGACTGAGTTAATAGCTGGAATACCCTTCCTAACTTTCCATCTTTTTACCATTCAGGAAGTGTTTACATTGGACACACACAGTAGGTGATTAATTACTGATGAGCTAGTTCAGTCCAAAAGGGGCTAAAGAATGCGTTTTAGTTTAAAGCTTGTTAGATGGGAATCTTGATAATAACAAAGAAAAAAACAACGTGAAAGTTACATTTTGTGTTTTTGTTAGAGTTTACTGTTTTAAGTACCTAGTTAAGGCATAGTTCATTTTATCACTTGGGGACTGGTACTGAGAAACGCTTTGCTGTTTATTTTCCTTAAGACAAAAGAATACAAGCTACAGTAAAGGGTTTAATACATGTGTTCAAGTCTTTTGTATTATGACATGGCAATATCAAACTGAATTGCTGAAAGCACATGGCTATGGCCCTGTTAAAACACCTGACAAAAGCCTGACCTTTTTGCAAAGGTATGTAGAAGCTTGTGGAAATTCTTGCACATAGCAGTCAAATGATCATTGGTGAAGCCAAGCACTGATCTTGGATAAGTAGGTCTGGCTTGCAATGAATGTTCTATTTCATGTCAAAATTGGGTTGAGATCAGAAAATTGGAGTTCCTCCACACCAAAATTGTCAAGCTATGTCTGTATGGACCTCACTTTTTGAACAGGGCCCAAGCCATAGTAAAACACAAAATAGCCATTAGCAATAGGTGGTGCTAAGAAACCTAAGGCAAATAAAATAGAGACCTTGTGCTTTTGGCCATCTAATTAAAATGACCAAAATAAATGTATCATTTTAGAATGTCGTACAACAAGTAACAATCTCCCTTCATTTCTAAATCAGATGTCCATAGATGCCAAAGAAGATATTTCTTTTGGGGGAAGAAGGGTAAAGAACAGAAGGAAAAAAATGCTGTGGTTTTAATGGCTGGGGAAATTAGACCACTAAATAAGACAGACTGCTTCTTTTTTACTTCAGCTGGTACCTAGTATTGTGGCACTTTGTCCAGAATCTAATTGCAAAACATTCACAGTCTTGCTGGTTCTGTTAAGGGGTGGGTAAATGGGCATGATGCCTGCAACCTGTTTAAGTTGGCACCCTAGTCGGTCTGTGTGTGTGTGTGTGAAAGGAGCACTTTGCCTTCTGAAGGTGATTCACACTTGCTGGCGTTTTGTGTTCTCTCAGGCTAATTACAGTGATTAGCCTCTGAGGCCAACTCATCACATGAGGGAGTAGGTAAGCATGCCCATTGTGGTTTGTGAAGGGATGCATGCCCAGGTGCAGTTGATTGTACACCCCCCCCCCCACCTTTTCCCGTCAAATCATTTCCAAATTACCACTTTAGGCTTTACATGATCTGGAATGCTAGGTATGTAACAGTTTTTTCCTGGATTCACTTAATTTCAGGAGACACTAAAGAGACAAAACTGGAAATTTTGTCAATTACAAGTTTAATACTGTCAGGTGGTGCAGTAAAATATTAAAATTAAATGTTTTTGTTCGTATTGTAAGACCTGGGTTCAATCCCTGTCTTGTTTTACTGTCTGTGTAAACTTAAGTTACATGCGTGTGGGCAGGGGGTGGGGGTTGGTGGTTCTGGCTTAAATTCTGGCATTATGAATTGAGGCTCGTGTTCTGCAGCTGTAAACTGAAAGTATATCGCCTAAAATGATTGTGTAGATTGACTGCAGCCGACGTTAGTAGACTTCCAATAACATTTCTTAGAATATGTTGGAGAAATTAGTTCAGTTAGGCTAAAGGTGCTGAAAATAATGGACATAATTCTTTAACGTCATGGAGAGATCTGCTGATTTCTCTTTAGTCATTTTGGCTGTCTCATTTAAAAAGTTTTAGTTTGACTATACAACCAGTGGAAAAGTCAAAGGTGCTTTGTACTCTTATCAAAATGCAAATCATCTATTTCATTTGGAGCAACTTTTAATATTACAGTATAAAGTAAATTGAAAATGTATGGTATATACAGACCGGCCATAACATTATAAACACTGACAGTGGAAATAAATTAATCACACATATTATTTCTTCATCTGCACCTGTTAGTGGGTGATATATTAGGCAGCAATAAAAATGTTATACTCAGAATTTGTTAGGATCAAGAAAACGGCAAGCTTAAGGATCTGAGCAAGTTTTACAAGCGCCAAATTGTGATGACTAGGCATCTCCAAAACTACAGTTCTTGTGGAGTGTTCCTAGTCTGCAGTGATAAGTATCTATCAAAAGTGGTCCGAGGAAGGAACTGTGGTAAATCGATGACAGGATCATTGGTAGCATTGATGCATGCTGACCCGTTTAGTCTAATCCAACATACGAGCAACTAGAGCTCAGATAGCAGATTGTGTTTTTGTAATATGCTTAATAATCATAGACGTGATGTTTTATAAATGCAGCTGTATTAAAGTTAGCATTGTCCTGCCCATTTACAGGAGGACTAAACAAGTGTAAACAGGCCGACACGTTCTGCTACAATTTTCACGTTGAAGCAGTCACGCCTCTTTCATGAGCTTGTATTGTTTTTTTAATATGTGAACAATTGTCAAAAATGTGTTCATACTTTCTTCAAAGCAGCCTCACTGTGAAAGTGGTTAACCTCAGATTTTAATTAATTACATCTTTCCTACTTATTGTTTTTCTTTTGACTAGGATTAATTGGTGCATATGCAGAAGAAAGCTGATAAGTGATGAAGGTTGTTTATTCCTCTGTAACTATAATAAGATGTTAAATTGTACTTAGCTAATCAGTTTACTATTGGTAAAGAAGAAAATGTGATTTAGCTTTTTGATGTGTTTAAATGTACTGTGAGTTTGTATATTTAGCATACACACAATGTCGTTTTACTTTTAGTGCCTTTTTAGTCCACTGTACTTGCCCAGTTAACAGAACCACTTGAGAAAGTGAATGTAGCTCGGTACACAGCAGGTCGTGGTTCACATTAATAAATTGGTGTGCAATATTGATTTGGCATTCAATGGACAGGTTTGTGCATCCTAGTGACTATGGTGATGCCCAAATGACCAGTTCTAAAGCCGAGTTTTGAACTGTGGAGTTCAGACTTTCAGTGCTGGTGTGGTAGTGGAAAATCCTGCTGCTCCACCTGGGCACTTCGGTATTAAACATGCAGTAAAGTTTAAAATGCCAAGCTGAATTCATTACATAAATATATGACTATTCTGGAAGTGTAAAACAAAAAAAAGTGTATGATCCTGTTTTTTATTACAGCCGATCGTAAACAGTGTGTCAGTTCTCAGAGTAGTCTGACTTCAGCGTCCTCTCAAAATGATGAGTAAGGACACTTTATAGCCTGCAGTAGCTGCTGGCTCTTTGAAGTATGATGTCTGAAAATGTTTTACAGTGAATGTACTTTTTATTGTCAGTGAGCTGGGCAGTATTATTTCTGGTCTGTGGTATCTGAGGTACCTGCAAAGATTTTTCAACAGGTCTTTTAGTGACATAGTTTTCTTTTGTGTTTCTTTCATGTATGGCCCTGGAAACATTTTGAAACTGGACAACTTGTCAGTGTTCTTATTAAAAGTATCCCACTGTCATGGCACACATTGTCTTTGTAAACATCTTGGCTTAATTATAGCTGAATTAAAATGTTTTCACACAACCACAAAAAGAAAGAAAGATGTGACGTTATGTTTGTCCTTTGGGAACCATCCATATTATGATGGAAGATGTAATTCATTTAGATTTGGATTTATTTTAGCCAAATCAGAGACATGAAAGTACATTTGAATAGACGCTTGAAATATTTACAGTGCAGATGTACTGTAAGTTGTAGGTCGGTTAGTACTGTTTCCAAATAAAAACCGTATTTTAAATTCACATCTGCATCCACTTGCATGCCAAAAATATCGGCTTTCATTAGATTGTCATCAGAAACTCTATTTTCCTTGATGTACTTCCTTGCTGACAAAGCGTTTTGTGTCTTTGTGTATTTGTTTGTTTGAACCTCTATGTGGGAGAGAAGAAAGAATATTTTATCAAATGTGGCAGACTGGGATTTTCTTTCCCAGTTTTTGACTAGGCCGTTTGATTATGTATTTGATTATGCACTGATGTATTGGTGTTGCCCGAGTATGAGTGCTCGGCTGCACATGGCTGTCAGTCAGAAAGCTTCTCGAGGTTAACCCTTGTGCACGCAGCTGCTTTCGGAGAGACGCAAGCAAACAATCCCGGGATGAAATGAGAGGAGGTTGAGGCAACAGTTGGCAGCGGTGCAGAGTAAACCCTGGACAATATTCCTGCTTCATGCCTGAAAATCAATAAGCAAGCCAAGCACTGCACGCGAGACCCCACACATCGTTTCCCCTCACTCACCAGAGACCCAGCATCGCTTAGTAGCAGGCTCTGATCTGAACAGGAAAGAGAATCCCTTTGCTTGTATATGCGCTTGTGTATTGCAAGATTAACTTGAGTGAATAATGGATTACATTTGTATGCACTTTTATCATCAGCTAGTTTCATTGTGACTGTAGGTTTTTGTGCAAGACTTTTCTCCACCCCAGCCCAGCCCAGCATCACCAGCGTGCACACACACATACACACACACACACACACACAGAGAGAGAGAGAGAGAGAGAGATTAGGGAAGGCCTTAAAAGAAGAATATGGGATGTGATGCATCAGAAACAATTGTAGAGCACTCACTGCAGGTTCACATTAGAACCAGCAGTTAATTTACCAGGAACGACATTGTTGACATGTCAGCTTTAAACGTACAGGCTTCAGCCTAAGGAGGGTGATAATTCACATTACATTAAAATACTAAAAACTAACATGTATTTTTGTATTTAATACAATGTACTACTGAATACATTTAGGAAATTGTGTTTATTATTCAATAAAGCATTCTGTTTGCCCAACCCTTTGCTCTTAGGGAAATAGCAGTATAATGACTCATCTCCCTGGCTTTCCTCTTGAAACTGATACAATCTTAGGTAATTTATGTCTCCATTTCTTGGTTCATGCCGTGTATTATTGTTGACTTGTCCAGTTTGTCCCATTAACAAAGGTCAGTATAAAATGTTTCCAACAAAGGGACAAAGTTAGCCTACTGATGTTCATCAGAACTTGATTTACAAAGTTGGGGTTGTGTAAAGTCACATGAATTGTGATTGTGCTTTTAAATAAAACATGTTAAAAACACCAGGGCTTTTTATTGTGTGGATGCTGCATGTCAACGTAGTCTGCTATGTTAATATATTACGTGAGTTTTATTTTCTTAAGCTTTCATTGCTGCCCGTGTTAACTCGGCTGATGATGCCATATTATTTTTAGTCTGGAAATAAGCACAAAGAAGCTGTCTTTCTCTGCTGCTTTTTGACACCTACAATTTTACCAACTTGTATTTCCACAGGCTGATATTTTCCTTAAGTATATTATGCACAAGATGGATGATTAGGCCACTGATTTCAAGTCTGTATAAATGTGCATAATTCTGAGCACTATATGTGAATTTTTTCCACATGCTTATAAATTATTCTGCAGGACGGTGGTTTCAGGACAAATGGATTACTTCATTATGTCTAATTATTACCCTAATCAGAGGCTCTGGTGGCATGAGAAGGTCTGGCGTTCACTACATTAGAGGAAATAAAGCAACCCAAAACTTAACCACTTATTTGAATAAATGCAGTTCACCAGATATCCTGGGAGCTTTTGTAGATTCCACTGGGATGTTTCATTATTTTAATCGCTTATAAAACTAGACATGCACTGATCCCATAGTGAGTACAGAACCTAAAAGACCTCTCTGGGTTTTGTGTTTATTGTTACATATATTTTACAAGCATCAAATATTACAAAAATAATTTAACACAAATCCTCTCTTGCTTTATTGCTGTGTATTGTGCTGTAAAACTACAGGGCTATGTTTGCAGCTTAATCAAGTAGTAAACAAAGATTATTAAAAACAAACTTTAATTATACTAGACAGTCTTGATTACTGCCAAACCAGCTCAATAAACACTACATTTAAAAAAATTAAGAAAGCTAAGAAGTCAACATACATTTTTTAAGCCATTGTAAGGGTTTTTGAATTCCAGTGAACCACAATGAGAGCCAGATATAGCCACAATCGTAACGAAGCTTAGTTTCTAATTGAAAATTTTGGCCATTGCCTACAATTTCTTCAAATGCACATTAAAAAGTAATACATATCCAAAGCAACTCAGTAGCCAGGGGTTCCCACTGGGAGGCAAAAACTGCTGTTAACCAAAAGTAAAACATATATATATTACATTTGCTAAAATAGTGAGATGACTCATAAGGAAACATAATCCGTAAATGCATCCAGAAAGTATTCTGCTTCCATTTATTAAAAATTAATAATCACATCATTTGCTCAATACTTTGTTGAAGTCTACAAGCTTGGTGCACCTTTTTTTGGGCTTCTCCCATGCTTCCTTTCAGAACCAATCAAGTGCCATCAGGTTGGATGGGAGCATCAGTGCACAGCTATTTTAGATCTCTCCAGTTCAATCGGGTTCAAGTCTGGGTTCTGGCTGGGCCACTCAAGAACATTAACAGAGTTGACCCTAAGCCACTCCTTTGTTATCTTGGCTGTGTGTTTAGGGTCGTTGTCTTGTTGGAAGGTCAAGAGCGCTCTGGAGCAGGTTTTCTTCAATGATGTCTCTGTTTATTGCTGTGTTCACCTTTCCCTCAGGCCTGACTAGTATCCCAGTTCTGCTCTCGAATAACAACTGTTCAGTGGTGCTTGGTTGCCTCCATACATGATGCTTAGCATTCAGGCAAAAGAGTTTAATCTTCCTTTCATCAGACAAGAGAATTTGTTTAGCTGGCTTTTTTGCCTTTTACTGCGGAATGACTTCCGTCTGGCCACCACACATGGCTTGAAAGGACACAAAGGACACAAGTAACTTACCCAGCCCTGTATATACATCCCTCACCAACTACTATGAGGTACTTGATTGCTGAAATGCATTTGAACGCCAACATTTTTTTATTTAGCATAATTTTTATTCTCACCATCACTGAGACATACGCAGTATTATACTGTTGCTTAAAGGGTATTAGAGAGAGAGAAAGAGAGAGAGAGAGAAATGCAGGTTTGTGGTGGTCTTTGGCAGTCTTAATTAGATCTGGTGTTAGGACTTCTAATCAGAGGAGTAAATTTAAACTTACTCCAGAAACGTCCAAAAACACAATCAATGGCTTGGTATTCAAACTATGAGAGTAATGACTTTTCATTTCTCCTTCTCTCTCTTCTTCAAGGTTAGATGTGATGCATATAAATGTGTGGTCAACATCTAGGCCTAGGATTCCTTTACTATTAATCAGTGCCAAGATGTATGATTTCTTAGCCAGCCATTTAGCAGTGCAGACCTTGATAGTCTCGTTTTCCTGTGAAGCTCCTGTTACGCCTTGTGCTTGTAATTAACATGCTTCCTCACTCCCTGTAGACACATGGAGAAAGCTAATAGTTTCTCTTGTTCATTCCGGACAACCTTTTTCTTGCCTTTCATTGTTTCATAGTGTGCATGTGTCAGACTGAACTGAGCAGCCATGATAAGGAAGGTCAGAATGACAAATGAATGTCATTATCAGGATTGCATAATTCAATGTAACAGGTTCTGGGGTCTTCGAGGGCATAACATTCACACAGGTGGAATAGCAAAGCAAGAAAATTTTCACCATTGTTTCTTTTCCCGCCATTGTATATATGGTTGGGAAACAAGTAAAGTGATTTTCCCCTATTTGGATGGTCAAAAAAAACTTTAAGGGAAAGAAGTTTTTATGTGATGATGTGAAAAAAAATCTGCTACAGCAGATCATGGTCTGCATGATTTGGCATAGTTTTTACGCTGGATGCCCTTGCTGACACAAGCCTCCTTATTTATCCGGGATTGTGACCGGGACTACAATGCACCGCTTTATGCATCCTGGTGGCATGTTTTTCATAAAATGATTCATAAAAAACACAGTAGGATATTTAACTTATACGTTTATTTTTGTTAATACAATTAATTCAACATTGATACATAATCAAATAACTTAAATTATCAAATTGCATAAATAAATGAAAAACAGGCGAAACAAGGCCATTCAACGTGTAGGCAATGCATTATGCATGGATGCTTTATGCAGTAAAAGGTACGTGTTTTCAGTGGGGCTCAAATGTTAACTGTTGTGGTCTTAGGGGTCACCCCCCAGAAAATCTTTAATGATGTAGATGCCATTTACTGCATCCTGGTGTATTTGTAACAGTTTGCTAAACACCTAATTTTACGTGCAAAAGTCACTTAATGACTCAATGACTATTTTAGAGAAGACTATTCATTGTTGAATAGTCCATATATTCATCCATTTTTAAACCCACTGCTTATCACTAACAATGACTTTATGGGTGAATTTTATTTTTATTTTGTGTATTCTTTTTTATTTAGTTTTAGATATACCACAACATGTCATAGTGATACTCAACTGTGTGCTTAAAAATAAGAATTATGCTTATTGTGTCTGGGGAGGGAGCAAATATTGCAAACAATTGATCATCAATACTTTTCCTTAAAGTAAATAAGGCAAAGCTTACTCCTAATTTTTCCTTGTTTAGTTGACATACATCTAATGTGGCCTAGGATTATTTTTACGGGCATATGATAAAATAATAAGGTATTAGCAAAAGCTGGACATTGTGAGATGCAAATGAGGTTTACCACCTTAGGGTACTGGACCAGTAATCCGATTGGTTCAAACCTCATTGCGTGCTGTTTCAAACAGGATCTTCTCAGACGGAAGTAGCCACTTGGCTTAGAGTGTCACAGAGTGTCATCAGCAGATTGCAGCAGAGATACAAAAAGACAAGAGTGAAAGAGTCACAGAAAGACATAGAAGTGGGCATCCTTTGGCCACATCCCACACTGATGACCACTGCATTGTGAACAGTGCCCTGTGGAACCAGATTATGAATGCCACACAACTCACTGATCAAAGTTGATTCATGCTGAGCAAAAATGATGTTCACCAATGATGTTGGAGATGTCAAGGAGTGCGATGTGCATCAGCCACGGTTGTGCAGGTGTACCTAGTCAATACAGAGCTGTCCTACACTTTGTGAATGGTACAGTAATAAGCCCATTTTACTTGAATAACATCATTAATCTAGTCATTGTGCCCCTGCATGAACAACACACACACACGTAGTTAAATATATGTATTTTAGTCCATGCCTTACATTTTTGAATGAAGCTATTATAATTGTTTGTGTGTTTAGGTGGAATGCGCTTGTCTAAATTTATGACCTGGATAAAGATCAGACATAGGTGCAAATGTGTCTCTGTTCGCCTTTTACACCAGCTCATTTCTTACAGGTCTATTTTTGTTATACTTGCTTACATTACTTGGGTGTTAGAGAGCAGACTGAAACATTCCTCTGTTTTAAGCCAAAGAGTTTTTGTACGGCAGCCCAGTCATAAAAGGACAAGAATGGTTC
>JAYDZG010000009.1:9218059-9228174 GCA_034509265.1 Microcambeva bendego | reverse complement strand
CGCTGAGATTCTTGATGCTGGTATGCAGTGGAAGATCCCACTTCTCCACCTGGGTTCTCAACGTGCCTTTTGTTAATTATGAAACCATGTTCAAACCAAGTTGGATACACTCAATCTTGGCACAGGCAATAAAATGTCATCAAATTGTACAATGGCTTGAATATGCATTTGTGTGGAATAACCATCAAATCCATTCAGTAACCACCCACATAACACAAGTTCAACAGTATGTTTCTTTACTTGTAACTTCTGTTATATAGGTTAGCATATTGAGAAAAAGTAAAATCAGCTTATGTGCAACAGTCTAAAATGCTTAACGTGGCTTGATGTATTACAACATTGGGCTAGGAACACCAGGCTTCTCTTAATTATTACTGGTCAAAAGTACTCTTGACTACTGAAATGATGAACAATTAAATTACAATGATGAACCTGTGACAAAAGAAAAACAGTAATTGTATGTTAACCTTTTTAATAGGTTTCAGGAGGACCTTTTACCTGACAGGTTTGACATGTTTATAGTTAAAAATACCTATGATCAATATAAAATGATAGAAATGTGATATATAATTGTATAAAGGTTTTTACAGTTTTTGTGTAGTCATTTTTTGTTCGCTGCGAGCACTGTCAATTTTGCTCACTGGATGGTGCCCAGTCGACTGGTGGCAGAGCATTAAAAAGAAAAGATTTGAAAAGAGGTAGTGGAATATCCCACTGTGCCAACTGGGAACTTTTTCTCCATGTATGTCCTACCTGAGTCAAATGTCATTTATACAGTCCTTTGCTGTGGCAAAACGAGAAAAAAAAATTCTCATCTGTCTTCAAGTTGCGAGGAGCCTATGTGTCTGTTGAACATCTGGGCAAGTCAAAAGTCTAGATTTAAGAGAGCTACAGTATTAGAGTTTTACATCACTATTGCTCCCTAAAGCAGAAATATTTCTAAACCACTACCATTGTGGCTCATCAAAAAAGTCTTATGTCAAATTCCATTATGATTACTTGTCAGTAGTCCTACTAATTGTTCTTACTGTTAGGGTACCACTAAATGTGACTAATCTCTGCTGCCTTAAGACATGGTAGATATCTGAAGGACTGATAAGATTTAGACCTATCTCTGTAGGTCATACTCTTTATGAGAGATCAGATAACATCAAACTTGCCTTTTTTGGACTTATTTACACACACAAAAAAATAATCTGCATTTTTTTTACTTTTACCTTAACAATCTTAATAAGCTCTCCAGAAACAGCAGCCAGATTAAGATATTAATGTCCACATCAGAGATTATTTCAGGTAATTTAAACAACCTGGAAACACTTTCAGTGAGTGTAATGGGTTCATGACCTTTAAAAGTTCTTGGAACTATTGACATCCAGGGACGAATGACAGGGACAGAAGTTATTTCTGTTTACACGTTACACTTACGGACTGCACACGTCGCTGTGTACAGAACTCCAGAGGTAGACAGAGTCCATCTTCTCTCCCTCATCAGTCTTAGTTAATATAAACAAGAAATGAGAAACGTAGCCTGCACCTCTGGCAAGTCCATGCTAAACATCCTTTGGCTGCTGCCACTAACCCCTCATGCACACAAACAGATGACTGGAACTCTGCACGCCACACACTGTGGCCAAGAACACCTGCATGGTCCAGTGGCCTCAGTTTCCGGTGACCTATCTACAGCACCCTTCAGCTCTAATGCTCCTAAAATTCCAAATGTTATTTATAGAGCATAAACGTAGCGTGTCTCAATCTTCATATGCAACAAGGAATTAGGGTCCATATGTGATGTGTCAGACCATTGGATGTAGACATTGTTGGGTGTTTAGTTTGTTCGGGAACCTTTGAATGTCAGATAATTGTAAGTAATACTATTTCACTACATACGATGTAAAAATCAATTATCCATCCTGAGACACTTTGGCTGTAAACTGGTACTCTAACAAGATGCAATTTTACAGTAATTAACAGGAAGCTCCTTGGTTATTTGCTGCTGCAGATGGTTGAACAGGAAACACAGTCAAATTAAAATATACATCTTTTAAATGACATATATCATTTGTATTATTTATTTGGTTAATTTAGACTTCAAAGCTACATATAGGGCAAGTTTGATTGCTATCCCCAAGACTTAGTATTGATTCTTCTCTACTATTTCTCTTTTTTCTAAAATCCCTCTGTTGCTGTAGTTTCACCTTTATTTCTTGACAGCATTTTTCATACTTCAAGTTTGTATCACAAGTTAAGTGTCAGGTATTTTCAAATTTGGACAGTCAAGCACACTCCCAGTCTCACAAACTACAACGCATCACTGTATCATGGGCAGAATGAGACCTGGCATTATGTTGCTGAAGTCAAAATGGACTTCTGGACAAAAGGCAATGTTAATCTTTCAGAATCCCCCAAATATATCTGGATCTTTTCTACCCAATCATAATGACCATACTTGTTAGCACTGTCATATTTCATGGATGGAATATACAATTATATAGATTCTTGAAGAGAGGTTTGTGCATTAAAATATTGTTCACTGATAAATATTATTTTCTGTCAATAACAATATAAAATAATAAAAGTTAAACTTATTTTCTACTTTCCTACTTATTGTATGTGTTCAGCTGTGATTTACACTTTTTAGCACACAACTGTTTTTTTTAGGGACAGAAAATTAGTTTTCTGCAATGCAGTTACTGTTGGGTTCTTGAGCATGGCCCTTAACCCTCTCTGCTCCAAGTGCGCTGTACAGTGGATGACTTTGAGCTCTGACTTCAGCTTCCAAGCAAGCTGGGAAACGCAGAGAAAGATTATATATTTGCCTCACATTTTGTTTACTTAATATTAAGAGATTAGTAAAGTAGGCCATTCAACAATTGCTCATGTATTTTTCTCTTTTACCTCATGTAAATAATACGAAACAACAGTGATTTAGGGAATCAAATGTAAGGCCAGTTAAACAAATACAATACCAAAAAATGTAATGCATGATTGTACACTCAGGTATGCATATTCAAATTCATGAGGTATAAGTTGACTAGAAATGTGGGACACCACTCGAATTTTTTTCTCAGCATTTCTTGGGGGGTCGGCGTCAGTCCTGCTTAGCTGCTGCAGCGGTCCGTGTTATGTGTGGGAGGAATATAACAGACATAGCTGCATGAGTTATTCTCGCCGTTCCACTGATGATAACAGTTCTTTGGACTTAGGGAGGTTGGAGAGAGGATGAAGGGGAGCTCACTCACGCAATGTGAAGCAGCGATAAGGAGGAATTGGAAGGACCTTGGATCGTAGACAAGTCTAGTAATTCCATTGTGGAAGAAAGGCGAGTTCCTGAGCCAGGGAGGGCAGGAAGGGCATAGCAAGGTGAAGGCCGAGAGCAGCATTCATTATTCCACTGGGGTCATAAAGCACCTGTCTAATGTTGCCACTGTGTGTAGGAATCTTTGTTCATTATCTTAGTACTTAACAATGCCACTCCAGTTCTGTCCATGATGAAATTTTAACTGATGTATATTTTTAATGTACGTGTAAATTATGTTTTATGCAAAATTTGATTTTATCAAAAATCATTATCATGATTAGACTCACATGACAAATTGTCTTACATAACAAAGCATGTTGAAAATCCAGAAAATGGATATCGAAATATTCACTTATATGCATGTATTAAAATTCTCTACTAGTTTATCATTTGGGTTTAATTCTTTTTTTTTATTTATTTTTGTGAAATCATTAACAATAAACATATTTGATATAATACAATGTTTTTGTAACACCAAGCATTTCCCTGTTCTTGGAAAAAATATTGTGTATAATTAATGCATAAAGTAACCATGACTTTAATATATTTAAAATAGTAATTTTAAATGAAACCAACAAAACATATTAGACACTTTCACCTAAATTCAGGAACTTACATATTGGTTTTATATTTTCAATGACAAAACCAAGGGAAACACAAAATAAGACTGGCTGGAGTAACACTGGCTATACAATAGTAAAATACATAAACTATATAATAGTGGCTATTCTCCCTTTAATTGACAGTAGACATGTATATTTTTTGTAAAACTACTGTGGGATTTTGTTTTTTAAGCTTACTCATTCCACAGACGATTTCTGTACACAGGCGACTTAAATGAGGGGCACAGAAAATACAAATATTGTGTTTTAAATATTTGAGCTTTTTTAACTGCTTATGTGCACACATAGAGGAAATCGTGTAACCCCTCCTGGCCTAAATTTTCGTTGGCCAATTGAATATTTGAAGTACATGAAGGACACAATAACACCACGTAAAACTGCACCACTGCTACACTAAGAGCTATTACATAAAAAAACAATGTAGTTTTAAATATCATAAAGTTGTAAGTATTTTCATGAATACTTTTATATTTATTTGCGCATTTTTGTTGTTTTAACGTAACATTAAAAATATTTTATGCCATTGGCTAACAGGTTTGTTAAGGTTTTAAGTACAATTATACAAATCAACACAAACATGTAGAACTCACATTGTCAGATTTTTTTTTTGTTGTTTTTGCACATCTGAGTTTAATTTAATTAAATTACAAGTTTAGTGAAAAGTAATCTGAAAGTTGTCACTTCATGCTCCACTTAGACCAAGTTGTTAGGCCCATGAGGTGAGCATTAAACTACTTGAACTGTACTAAAAATTTAATATATTGCATTTAAATATAGTCATATTTATTGTAATGTGTTGATCTGATATTTAGGTTATGAAACTAGTAATTCCTTTACAGAGAATTAATGTGATTAAAAAGTTTTACATTTATCTATTCAAAATACTTTTATATAATTCTAAAATTATATAACATATTAAGGTGTGACAATAATTTTACATACACTAATTATTCCTGTAGAAACTAGAATTATGCAAATGTAGAAATAATAAACTCCATAAACACTGACAACATCTAGAATGATTACAAATAAAATATGATAATATAAAAACCATACAAACATGCAATTCAAAATTTGGTTTACAAAGTACAACAATGTAATATGAATTAATAAAAGGTAATATAGTTTAGAATTACACATGTACAGTACATGCAGAATCTTTAGAATATTAACTTTTATGTGAACATTAAAAAATATGTTAAATATACAATGTAAAAATCTATGCATACAGAAATCGGAAGGCATTTACATGTACTTTATGGTAAAACGATGTAGTTCTATAAGCATTGAAATAGAAATACATATTTGCTGGATATAGATTTCTACATATTGGAGCTTACTGATAAAAAGCATAAAAAAGCAATTAAAGGATTTCAGATGACTGGAGGTTATCGTGTTTGTTGTTGACAGGACACTGTTACTATAGTCAGACAACACAGAGTAGCTCAACTCTGGTGGGTCCTGTTCTGCGTGAGAAAGTCATTTCACTATTTTGGGAAAGCAACAGTTTACCCTCAAGTCCCCTGTCATTACCCTATGTGCTTTAATTTACATTACTGGATATTCTGTAGCGTTCTGGTGTGCCTGATATTGTACTCATTTATAAAGGAAATATCAGGTTTAATGTAGAAAACACCTGCTTATGGTTCACAGAGCTTATTGTTCCTTAGCGTCTCATCAACACTCATCTGCACTTAGGCGCAGCTGGGAGTTAATCACACCTCAGCTAATGAGGCTAGCTGGATGGTCCCGGCACAGTTGGAAAAAGAAAGCAAATGAAACATATTGTGAGTGTGACTGAGTGAGATTTGAAACAACTTGCTGAAATAACGAGAGAGTGAAGAAAAGAAATCCGCTTGCAGATGGACCATCATTTATAGATCCCAGCAGTCTGTTTGGGTCCGGGTCAGGAGTAGAGCTTGGCAGTAGTGGCGCTGGACATTTTTCTCTGTCAGACTAGGCAGGAGTCACTACAAAGAAGCCAGCTGTCGGGCCTCATGGAACCTGGCCTCTAATTAAAACAGTGGAAAATTAGATAACTCCACAAATTCATCACGGGAGCCCCTAGCCGTCAGGGCTCCACTCTGGGGCTGCCACCCATCTTTTGTTTACTCCAGGGAGATTTGACCCCTCTCCACTCTGTGTTTTTTAAACTTTTCAGGACTGATTTTTCTAATGGCCCACAAGGGTAGCCCTTCATGACCCCTCCCTCAGCACCCCCTGAAAGAGTTCCTGATGGAGTTGATGGAGACAAGACCCCTCCTTTCCGCCGGACTGAATTTGCTCACGCCTACCTCGTTAGACCTCATTTATTAAGCACTAATGGAGGTTGTTAGTGCTCTGATGTCATGCGCTGGCATACAACGAGAACATATACTCACTCTTACGTCCTCTCACCCACACCCCTCCCCTCACTACTAGGAGTGAGTTCCTCTGTCTGGTCAAGTCTGGTCCACTCTGGTTTGCAGGCTTAGCCAGACTAATACTATGAATACAAGTGTAGAAGAAACTTGGATGAGGTGTTTTACTTTGCTCTGTTTGAACCAGGCGGGCAATTCATAGCTGTCTAACAAGGTCAGGTGCACTGAAGAATGATATCTGTGCATTTTGTGGTCTACTTCACGCAAACCAGAACCATATATCTTATTTTGACAGCTGCCATTTACTGTACATATAAACAAACGCTGCAATTACATGGAAAAGGCTTTGGAACGATAATTGTTTTAATAGGGCTACACCTAATCCGTCATGCCATATAAAATAAATAAATAGTATGCCAGGGAAATGCCATAGTGCCTGCCACAAGTACTATTACAATCCAAAACCAGAGGCAGAGGCTAACTTGCTACTTACTTTTTCAAGGCAAATTTGCTAACACTATACCCTTATACAGTATTTCACTGACCCATATTGCACATTTTACTCAATATTCTCTCAAATCAATCTTAACAGATCAGGGCCTGTCAATATAGGAACACACACACACACACACACACACACACACACACACACACACACACACACACATATATATATGACATATATGTGTGTGTGTGTGTGTTTTAGTAAACACATAGTTTTTTAGTTATATTTAGATGTCACAACTATAGGGACACCCAGTAGTGTCTATAATTAGTTATGATAATTTTGTCTATAATTAGTTTTTTAGGAAATGAAATTTCTTCTGTAACTAAATGTTCACCAAAATAAGAGAAAAGTAAATAAAGAAAATATCTAAGAGTATTTTTTTTCTGTATGCTTTGTTTGTGTAATAAATGTTGTTACATTGTACTTGAAAATTTAGCATTGCATCATAATATGTCATTATTGCTGGCCCACTACGACTTGGATCCAGGTTTCAAACGTGTGTTAAATGTACTGATATGTCAACTTGCCTTTCTTGCAAAGGTTGAAATAACATGTATTCTGAAACACTTTTCCTGGTCAAAAAAGTTTTAAATCAGTATAGGCTTAAAAGAGAATGTGTAACTTCTTTTTAGTAAAGCAAACTCAACATGTGTATTTTATATAAATGTGCTAAGTAAATATCTCACATTTTGGCTTTTTGTTTTATTTCATTTTTCATTGTAATTTGCAGTACAAAGTTTTTGGTTTATTTTTTCATAATTACATCACAGGAGTAAGTACTCACTATGTGTCTACCTAGCAAAATAAAGTTTAATTTCAATTATTCTAAAATCACTACTGCTACTACTACTACTACAACTATTATTATTATTATTATTATTATTATTATTATTATTATTATTATTAATAATAATAATAATAATAATAATAATAATAATAATAATACATGTACTCAAATTTGAATGGGAGTGTAATTATATACATGTATTTTAGCTTAAACTGTGGTTCTGTAAACTCTGTAAATTGACAAACAAAATGTTTCTATAGACTTCTGAGTTCCTGCTATCATGCATGACATCAATGAAAATTAATGAACCCAATCAGAGGAAGTCATACAAGCTTAAGCCATGACATACTTCACTGTGTTTCACAGATGAATTGTATGTTTGGGATGATGAGCAGATCCTTTTCCCCAAAAACTTTAGCCTTCCTATCACATTGATAAAGATTCATCTTTGTCTCATCAGTCCAAAAACCTTTGTCCCATAATTTTTGAAGCTTGTATCTGTACTTCTTGCTAATTAGTGGTTTGAATCTTCAGGTGAAGCCTCTGTACTTTTGTTCATGAAGTCTTCTGAAACCTGGAGGTTGTTGCTGATGTCACCATCTTTTATCTCATATGGATCTTTTAATTAATGGGTCAATAAATGGATCAGCCTCACCGTTCCAATACTTTTGGAGGGGAGTGGATGTCTGACAAGTTTTCAGCTTTGTGTATTTATCTAAATCTTGTAAAGGTGTTTTAAATGACCAAGGCAGATGAAATCAAATTTCATTAAAAAATATGTATTGCTTATCATCAGCAACATTCACTATTTTTCTATTTTGTAATAAAGCAGTTTAAGGAAGAAAGGAAATCATAATTTAACATGACACAAATGGACACTGGCACTGCTGTCAGATTTTTATGGCACCTGGAACCAATCACTCTTGATCCCACTTCAGTCAGTTTCACTGAGTGCTTGCATCAGATCTAGAAGCCATGCTGGAACTGGTGGAATCATAATTACATACAATATACATGATAATGCAGCACATAAAGCACTTCATACTCACACAATGTAGTCATCACTAGACACTGATACACCTAAATTAAAATGTCATTCATGTTCCCTCTGACGTATAAAGCAAACGTTTTTGCGTGAATGAGCTGCTGTCCCTCTCTGTCCCCTTCATGGGGGGTCTGACCCGGTGGTCTGCTTCCCTTCTGCAGAAAGGCAGCTCCATGTAAACACAGCCTCGAGCTTCACTCTTCATCCATCCCTCCCTCCATCTCGCTCACACACCCACACAAACACACACACACCCTTTAGCCTGCATCCAACGACCTAACTGGGTAAGAAGATGACTCCTTAAAACTATGGGATTCTCATCTCTCTCCCTCTGGACAGTTTCACCTCCCCTGTGACCCAGACTCGGGCCGTGGTGCCTGCACATGCCTCCAGCCATTTTTCACAGTGAAGTGGTTTACCACAGTTTTCGTATTTCAGTGGGCTTCAGCATTTTACATCTCTCTGAAGCAGGATAGTTTTCATATTCAAATTTCATTATAATCATGTAAACAAATCAAACTGGTCTATAAATGGCTTACTGGTGGGGAATTTTTCTGTTCAGTATGGGCTCAGTTCTTATGCAACCATGTAAGAATATGAGTCAGCTGTGAACCCTAGAGATATTAATGTGCTCATGGTTTGGTCGTGAGACTGATCAGAGCCATATGAATCCATTCGTCTCATCCATTGTGGTTGATGAATTTGGAAGACTAAAGTAACTGTTTACAATATATAATTCATTATCAGTTAACTGATAGCTAAATGTGCATAAAAGGGGTGAACACAGTTATTGATGACTGAATATTCGTGTATATGAATACATTTATCAGCTGTTTTATTGTAATCAACTGCTTATTTATGTCATCACATGAATAAGTTAGTCGTATGCACATTATGTACAATGCACTATATGGTAAAACTATTGGGACCTCCTTTCTAATTTTTAAATTTACGAGTTTGAGCCTGAACAATTACTTACAGCTTTAAACAAACCAGTTATGTAAATGAAATGATCATATGCCTCAAACTTTAAGCCTTCTGCCATACTGGACAGCTTTGGAATGAATTGAAATATCAATCCAGGCTTTCTAGACCAACATCAGTGCCCAGAAATAGAATTTCTATTTAGAATAGATTGGGCATATACTATAAAGTATTGTTAGAAGCTCACTTACTTTCTCAACTGCTCATCCTATGATCAATTTAGCCACTGTGCCACCCCATTACGAAATAATCAAAATACAAATTTTGTAAAATAGGAAATGGAATGTCCAATAAGCTTATGGTCAGGTTCACTCACATAAAAGTACTTATGTATAAAGGACAAGAATTATAATAAAGTTTCAATCAACTGCGACGAAAATTGCCTGAAACTGGATACAAGTCTCTTTTTTTCTTGTCTCTCTTTGCAACAATTTTAGACACTATAAAAAAATAACATATTTGGGTCACAAAACTACTATCAAATGCCACTTTTATGCCAAGATTTATTTT
>JAYDZG010000009.1:9200063-9212764 GCA_034509265.1 Microcambeva bendego | reverse complement strand
GAACAACTGAGTTCATGTTTGATGTGAGTTCATGAGTTAATGTCAAAAAGGTCCGGAGTTTGATCCCCACTTGGGCCGGTCTGGATCCTTCTGTATGGAGATGTATGTTATCCCCATATCTGTGTGGGTTTCATCCAGGTGTTTCAAATTGTCCATAACTGTGTTCGATACAAACTTGTGTACTGATGAAACTTGTCTGTCATTAATTCAACCAAAAGTGTACAGCATGATGTTAAAAATGCTAAACAAGCATATTTGTTCATTTCTTCGCTACATTTCCAATATATGTTTTGTGCATATTATATTAACTTGTGACTTGACTTGGACTTTAGGCTAAAGACTGGTGACTAGGCTTGACTCGTATTTTGTATTTTGTCACAAACCCTGAAGCATATAATTTATTTTATTTTCATTTTATACACCTGTTGGTAATAGGTGTGGATGAATCAACTGAACTCTACACATGAAAAGGCGTCCACATACTTTTGTTTGTGTGTGTGTGGTACCAAAAACTGAGCAGTGCAATCCTGTTTGCATTAGGAAGGGATCCCAGCTGCCATGTTCAAGTGCTAAACTCCTCTACTGCCTTATAAGGCTCGCTGACTGTTCCGAGACCTGACAGAGGGACACTCTAACACACCCAGCGTGGGCGGCCTGTCTTTCATACGGTTTACCTCGTTCTCTCTTTCCCCATGTGCTGTCTATACTCATGACCATCACTGGCTCATATATTACCAAAATAGCTCTTCCCTATCAGATGGTACTTCCATGTCTTCTGCATCTGTGAACCAGCCAGGTTTTTGGTTTTCAAAATACCCAAGATCCATCTGCTGTTCCTTCTCTGCCTACTCACAATTTCCGTCCCAAATGTTTCTCATCAGGTCTAAGACTCATGGTGAAGCTCAGCATAGTGTTAGTATGTCAGGTCACACAGACCCAGAGATCAGTTTGTTCACAGTGAGCTGATTTAGTTCCCTACTGAAAAGATTCCACCCATCAGACCTGAATACAACTAGATTTATTTTACTCAGCATTTGTGTGATTAATGTTTTTTTACTTTGTATGTTTTACCACTACATTATATTGGTTAGGGTCAAGGTGGGTCAGTTGGTGCAAAGCAGTAACATGCCCCTGGCAGGACCTGGCAGTTCAAACCCAAGATCTGCTAGGTTGCCACTGTTGCCACCTTAGCCCCCACTTGCTTTGATTGTATACTGTCACTGTATACACTGCAGACTGCCAATCACATTGTATGTAACGTGTCTTCTAATGCCAATACTGTAAATGTAACTATTTAAAATTACATATCCATATGAGGTCTCTACAAAATGTTTTCACACTTTTTTCCAATGAAAATTGAAAAACCACAAAGACTTTCCTGGTAGATTTATGGATTTATATGGAGACTCAAGCTATAATAATGGTATGGTCCCCTTCAATATATTACTTGTATTAGAAGCAATATATTCACCTCTGTTAGTGTGTGGCCAATGTATCACTTAATCTTTATTCAGTCTTTTTTACAGCAACTTTATTTGATTCAAGGTCACAGTAGGTACAATACATTTGGTCAAAAGGTAGGAAAAAACCTTAACACGTCAGTCTTACAACTTACATATGTGGTTTTTGGGTGTTTTCTGTGTCAGTGCTTACTGGGGATGTAAGCTAACTTAAACTGTTTACTTTGCAGGCCCTTTTCTGCTTACTTTGGGCTCAGATAAGGATTTGGTCCTAATGCAGGTCTAATACCAGAGTCTGTCTGACACCACAGGTGACTGAAACTGATTTACTGTAGTGTAAAGCACTCTGAGCACATTAGCCTAGTGTAAGCCACTTGGGGTTGTCTCTATCTCCAAGCTACTCACTTCCAGATGTTTGCACCTGTGGTTAGAACAGCCGGACTTGCAAGCAGTGGATTAAATGATAGAAATGAGTGACAACACATTTGAGTTATAAGAACTGTCACATATTGAGTTATTTTATAAAATCTTTCATTCCAATCCCATGTTTATCAATAGAAACATAATTTTTCAATTATATGGGATAAAGGATGAGATCTTTAAATGCTACATTGAAATGAAAATGAAAGAGCTTGACATTTTAGGTGAATATATAGAAACACTATTAACATGGTATTTGATTTTCTTGTTTTGGTATAAACATGGAAAAGAAGTAGAGAAGATAAATTCTGCCCTGTACTGTAAATGATCTTGGACACTGACACTATACAGACACTATCGCACGATTTGGCTTTTAATTGTTTTTTTTTTAATTGTTAGGTTTTGTGCTTCTTAGATGTCATTGATTGATTTTTGGTTTTGGATTTCTGGCCCTAATATTAAGTCATGATTAATCACTGCTGCTCAATGTTTTTGCTAGTTTTTCAAGTTTAACATAAAGGCTGGTAGGACTTTTAAAAACATTTTAAGTTTATAATGCAGGCACGTACCTACATAAAGTGCTCATTATTCAAGGCAGGTCTTGCTAATGGTAATTGGCAATTAAACTAAAATGAATTGATCTGTTGGGATTTTTTGGTTGTTGTTATGTACATTTCCAATTAGTTTCCATTATTTTGTTCATCTGCTGTACCAAATGAAAGTTCTGATGTTTTGTTATATTAAATAATATCTGGGTGGCATCATATCCAGGTAGAGTTGGAGCTGGACACCACCACAGACCCCAAGGACCTGGATTTTTACTTTGGCTTATAGTTGCTGTTTGTCAGTGAGTGTGCTGGCTATTTTTTATTTTCATTTTGTCTATCATTAAACTTTTTAGTATTTAACAATTCTGGCAATAAAGCATTGCTTCAAAAATCTAATTTTACTTAAATGAATCCAATTTTGATTGTACTCACAGACAAAAAAAAGCTTAAATACCAGAAAAAAATTATCTCCTATGATCCAATGTTCAAACCTATGTCCTATTTAAGTTCTCATATGGATGAAAGTCAGTAGTCTTAGAATCTCCAGCTGTATCCTAAACCATGTTATGTATTCATTTATTCACCTACAGCCATATCACAGCAATATTGGGTGCCAGTACATCTCAGAACATCACAGACTTGCTTAGTCATGCATTAGCACAGCAATCAAGAACAAAAAGGTAACTCGCAATCAAAGTCAATTTAGAGGAAAAGCTCCACAGACACGGTTCACAAACCAGTTTTGAATGTTCAATCATTTTCAAGTTTTATTTTTGAGCACCCTGTAGCTCTGCAACCGTCATGTGACCTACTGATATCCAGCAATGTTTTTGTCATGTTGTCTATCTGTTTAAATGTATAATGTAACATACATGCACATTGATTTCTTTCTCCACTCCACTGTTGGGAATCATGACTATGAAATTTTGAGTGGTGTCAATGATGTATAAGTAAACCTCGACCAACAAGTAGCATTTCAACATATCCCAGAGGTTTTCAGTAAGAGTTAAATTCTCATTATCGATGTAACTTTGCACACATTGATGGCACAAAAGATGCATGTAATTTAATTTATATGGTTGGCCTTGCTTACATTCAGGTGCTGCTGAAATGCCTGCGACACCCCGATATGTTTGGTAATAATTTAGGCTTTTATATTAATTTGTTTGTTACAAAAAATCCATCGCATGTATGTGGATAGAATAACAAAACAATTTGTCTTGACATGAGCTACAGTTAGTCCTCAGTTTGTCCAGACACTCTAGCTATCAGGTTATCCATATATCTTATCCATCTTGTGTCTTATCAGTTGGTGGGAGGGTGTCAGAAGGTCACCAGCACTGCCTCAGCCTTTAACCTCTAACCCCGACTCCACGCCGTTACCTCAAATCCCCCTTCCTACCCTAGCCAACAGCAGGGCTGTGGAATATCAGTGTTATTGAGTGTCGTGTGATAAGGCTGGTAGTTGGCATGTCTTCAGCTGGAGGCCTGATCTATTGCTTATGAGGGTGAAGAGGATAAGGCCAATCCAGAGAACACAAACCTAATTAGTCCCCTCACTCAGGCCCTTGTCAGGAATGTCAGAGCCCTGTCATTAAGCACTCAGCTCAGTGGGAGGCCACTCAGCACAAGTTGATGCTGGTGGTGGGGGAAATCTGTTGCATTTCAGCATGTCACTGCAACTAAAGACATTTCACCACCTAGAAATGCTATTTTGCACTGTAATAATAATGTTTTGTGTTCACCAACTAATGTTTGATTGTACAATGATTAGGAGTACTCGTAGCAATATAAATATAAATAAATATAAAAAATATGAGAAAACATTTGCTATCTACACCACTTTAAATGAATGGAAGTCTAGATAAGATAGAGAGGCATTATATGAGAAGCTCAGAGATGCTTACATTTTAGGGTCACAGTAAAAACATATCTTTAAGTAATTTTGAGATTGAAGTAAAATGTATTTCAAGAAAAAAGTTGAAAATATTGAGATTAAAGTTGAAAGATTTTGGCCATAGCAACCTCCTTATTTCAATATGAGGGATCTTTATTTTTTATTTGGAAACGTTAAACTTTTGAAAAGGTTTCAACAATAAAGAAATTCACAATCTCCTGCACACCAGCACCAGTTTGTTTGCAGTTTGGGTAGCGCTGTCACCTCACAGCAAGAAGGTCCAGGTTTCAATCCTCAGGTGGGGTGTTCCAGTTTTTTCTCTGGAGATTTTGAAAGTTCTCCCTAAATCCCCAAGCACAGTCCAAAAACATTGCAGTGATGGAGAAACAAAATTTTCCTATAGGTTCATAAAGCAGTGCATTTTAGTGCCTGCGTCAGACCAGATAAATATGAAGCAATGTGTCAGGAGGTGCATCCGTTAATTAAGATCCACTCTGGTGACTGATAACAGGAGCAGCCACAAGAAAAAGTAATGCACAATGAAGCAATAAACTGTGTTTACTTAAAGAATGTGTGTCACCAGTGCACTTGGCATCTGCATCTTTACAGCACTTTAACCCATATGTCCTAATGACACCTATGATAAACTAAAGCCGTATGGCATCTCTATAAAGGTTACATTGAAGAGTCATCATGTCATGTGGATGAAAACATACAATAAAAACAACCATCCAAAAGTCATTGGATATCCCCAGTAAAGCACATTGGCAGCGGCCCTCAGTACAGTTGCCATAATACGGCGTACATATGAGCTACAAAATCAACAAAAACATCATCACCTTCTTCTAAGCTTACACATCTCCAAAAATTAGGAGTTTCTAAGTTGATTTATAGTTCATTCATTTAAGTAAGTTAATCCTACATAGTGTTGCTGGCATAGGCAACCATGCTGATATTGCATCATACTCTTACAGGAATTCCCAAATACATTTTTGAAATTCAAAGCAGTGTTAGGGTCAGATCAGATGAACTCGGTGTCTTCCTTTTAGCCATTTCTTGAAACAACAGTGGACTATGTTTAGTAACAAAGTCCATGCCAATGTGGCTATATTTATCATAGTAGTGTGTTGGTTTTTCATGCACTGCAGCATAAGGTCTCAAAGGTCCCACACATTCAGCAGTGGTTGCCATTGTTGCCCTGGACTGAGATTTATCCAGATTCCTTAAAGCTTTTGCAGTATTACGTAGGGTGAACAGGGTAAAAAAGATTTTCTTTAAAAAAAAATCCTTTTCAACTGATTGACCATTCATTCAAAAAAGCTGCCACAAGGTGATGAGCTATTCCCAAGCCTTTGGTGGCTATAAACCTAAATTATGATAGCTTTATTTGTTCCCCATCAATTTGACTATTTTGAAACGTTTTAATAAAAGCCTTTCATTCTCCTTTACCTTTGTTTTTTATTATTGGTATTAACCAAACAAAATTAATTTCCATTACAAGCAGCAATATTTTATTGGTTCTTTTGTGCATTAAACAAGGGTTTATGAGCATTAACAAATCACATATTCTTCTTTCATTGTGTGAAAACTAAATAAAAACAATATTTAAGTATTTGTTGTAAATATAAATCCAGCCCAAGTCTTTAATAACAAGGACACCATTGTGATTCAGTAGAACTACTGTATGTAACAACCCCAAGCTGTATATCATTTTGTGCAAATTTGGTCTCAATTTATTTTCCTAATCTGTTCACTGCATCCACAAGACTGGCTGATTAGATTAGCGGGCACATCATTGTTCTTATTATGTGTGTTTGATGCTGTGACTCAACATGAACAAATTCCTTCAACATAATGTTACGTCAAATAAATGTGAATCTGATTTTGTTAAGTAGTTTTATTTAATTGAGCAGATACTTGATGTCTGTGGTATTTCTTACTTATGTGTATTTATGTTTGCTGTCAGAGAACATGAGTATCGAAGGAGAAAAGCAGACTTGTTAAAGTGGTGGTCTTGCTCATCTCCAAATCTCCCAGTCTCAGAGGGACTAATGCTGTTCTTGCTGCTGAGTGGAGACAGGGCATTAGAGCATTATGTTATTTTTAGGCCAGACACGTTTATCTAAATGATCTCTCCTTCTCTTACTTGCTGCCTCATTCTCTTCCATTCTACCACATGCTAACCCCAAAGCCATTCCACAAGTGTATAATGTATTACACTGGAATTCTGGAGAGTTGTGTGCTTTTAGGACGATTTACGAAGCTGTTTTTAATTTTTGCTCTTTTTCCATTACTCTGTGTGGCACATTGTGAACATACAAGCCCACAAAAGGCTGCTGTTTTCATTGACAAGATACCTGTACTAATCCCGAGGACCCATGTTAAATTTCATTATTCTTTTCAAAAAAAATACCAAGCAGGGATAAGTGTTGTTATGAATATTCTGTTAAAATTTAGGCACATGGAAGAAGATATTTGTTGATATGCCACTTGGTTTGAATGAAGTTAATTATATAAATTATATATATATATTATAAAATGATTTTTTTAAGGTAAATGTAGAGTTAAAGGGCCTCATTCACATAATGCCAACAGAACAAATTTGCAGGTAAATCCTTTGGAAAGTGCTTTTTTCATAAATGTAAGCATTGATTTAAATTTTTAGGTACAAACAAAATATACACCCCTCCTTGACCATAAGTGTGTATTAAGTCCAAACGACACCTGAAAGACAAGAAGAAATGTCATTTGACATGACTGCACTGTAATTCTAGTATAAACCAAATAATACAATTTTGATTTTTATTGTGAAGGAGGTAACTAATCCCTTACTGTCACCAAGACCGTTGCCATTATGGATCTGTTCACAAGCAAGTTTAATTTCTTAATACAGCTAATTTTTACAAAGGAATGTTGGCAAACAACAATTTGTTCCATATGAGTAACAATGAAAGGTATGAAAGTTTAACCACTAACGTCCCAATTGTCTGTCTCCCATGGAAAATTCACCACACTGAATTTCTACAAACTGAAAGGAAATGCATTGGTAATAGGACTGTAATAATGTGCATTTTAAAGCGAAAGGATTAATTAGTGCTTTTCTCATTCTCTATGCTAGGCGAGGCACAGTTTAAGATAGCCAGTGCCCTGATATGTAAGATTAAGGGAGTTTAATGAACCCATGGGGCCTGTGCAGGCCTTCTAATAGCCCATTTTTATCATCCTACGACTTCCTCCAGCTCTCCCCATGGGGAGGGGGGAACTTTTGTGGTCTTGTTGCAGGCCTAGTGATAAAAAAAATCCCTGGCCTGGGTTCACAGGCTGCTGGGAATGGTGTGAGTCTAGTTCTTTGCTTTGTGCAAAGCTAATGTCCGCATGGTCCAACCTTGGAGACAACTTTGGAGGTTCCGTGAGGAACATGGTTAGAATATTTAAAAAAAAAGCAATTTCAATGGTTTGATATTGCTTCCCTGCTGTTTCTCAATGTGTTTACCATGTGTCTTCATTAACTTTTCCAGCTGCTTTTCCCAGCTAAGGAACTGGATGTGCCCTCAACCCTTTTCAGTGTTACATCATTCAATACTAGACCTCATCTAACTTTGGCTAGAAATTAAACCCAAATTATTAAGAAAGAACACAGTTCCACACTGTAGTTACAATTCATTTGGCTTGTTTTAGATTTCCTTTTTCTCAAAACTAAGACCACTATGAAACGCAGTAGAGTGGTGTACTGTGTACTGCTCAGTTGAAGCATCTCCAGAGAATACTTCAGTCGAAGGCTTTCAGAGAAATGTGTTGCTTGGAGGCCAGTGGAAAAAAAAACAGCAGAATGCATAATTTCTACATCTTGGCCCCACATAAGAGGTTTAGTCTGTCTTAGCTCATCGGCATGTTGGACCCATCAGAGACTCTGAGATGATCAGGCAGTGTCTTTATGAGTTCCTTTAAATTTCCCTGTCCTGCTTCCCACGACGCATAAACGAGCGTCACAGCCTCCTCAGAATGAGGGCAAGGCACAGAAAGGAGACAGGGAGGGCTGAGAGAGGAATAAAGGCACGCTAAAAGGAACAGTGAGAGCCTACCAGCTAGACTTGATGTCTGATGGGAGTAAGAGATGTAGAGCGGGAGCGGAGCAGGATGACGAAGAGGGGTGGAATGACCTCCAGGGAGAGCTGGGAGATCTCTTCACGAATGTGCTGCTGTATCCGGTCAACACAGCGACAGTTGGAGCGATGACTCCATTTTCCAGTGATAATGCTTTCCAGGGCAACAGCAGCATTATCAGGAAGTACTGCAAATGGAAAAGCACTAAAAACACATGCAATTTTGGTGTATTTTTTCAGACAATTAATAACCATAACTATTCTTACAATAGCACGTATTTTGGATATCAAGTTTTGCTAATATAGATGTCTTAGTCTGGGTACATGTGTCATCCTTCTGTACTTTCTCACACAGCCTCTCTTTAGAATGCTGACCGCTTATTTTGGGTATCAAGGCCAAAATGCACATTTACATGACTCTTAATACCCTTTACATTGGAAATGTCCTTCTGTGAAGTTTAGAGCAGATTTTCAGTTATCTAAACATGAATCAGATTATTCTAATTCGATAGCTTCTCTTTGTCCGTTGTCAGTATTATACTTATTGACAGTGATTGACTACTGACTTAACATTGAAAATATCTTGTCTAATAAATGGATGGCTACATTAGCCAAATCTACTCTATCTGAGCTGTCTCAAGCAACGACATGACCTATTTGGACTGATTCCAACTTAACACAAACTCCCTTAGTTCCACTTTTCTGAGATCTTCACACTATTTGGTTTCACTTTGCTTTATATAAAATGAACCCACGCAAATTTGCGGTTCAGAGTTTGCAGACTCTTCCCTGGAACCTTACTAATAATAGGATGCAAGAGTGAGAAAGAGACTGTGAATGTGTGCATTCTAGAGGTATACATCACTGGGAATTTCAATGTGGGCTGATTAATGACGTAGAAAGTGTGGAAAGTTTAGCTAGGATATTGCCAAACATTTAGCCATCAACATCTGTTGTACAAGACAATTATTCCAGCAAAGTGTACACACATGTAATTGTACTGTGACCATCTTAGGAGGCATGACATCTTTCATCTGGGGGCTACAACTAGGGCCATACTAAAGGAAATATAGTTAATTTATCAAATTATCAGATTTTCAAGAAAAGTGCCACATTTCACAGCAGTCATTAAATTACACCCATAAACTAAATGACAGAATAAATGGAAGTGATAATACACAGCACAGCCTACCATAATAAATGACAAAATTCTTCTGTGATTTCACACACCTCTGCGTTGACAGAATTGCTAATGTATCTGATCGTCTTTGGAGTTTGGTAAGTTTATAAAGAAATAATCTATACACAGCCAAACTGCTAGCTAGTATAAAAGTTTACTGTTTTGTGCTTTCTAGGACATACTACAGAGAGCCAATCTCATACAGTATTATCCAAACTTTAATGGGATACCCAAATAGTCAAAATGCACTCACATCATACACACATACATCAAACATTGGTTGAGTACATATTGCACACTGGCTGAGCAGTGCACACTCCCTCCAATCTAGTATGTGTATGCAATTTCAAATGCAGCCACTGTCTGCACACCACAGAAAACTCTGTTACACTAAGGTGATTATGGTATGACCACCCTATATTGCATATTATAGCTTATAATTTTTATGCTGCTAAATGAAAAATGTTAAACATAATTTTGATTTTTACAGCAAATTGCATATTTCACAATAAACACCTCGTTTCACAGTCTGTGATGTGATATTTATGCCCATGAATTAGGTAGGGTTTATGACAGATCTAACTGCATCTTCTGACTTATCTATGCCATATAAATAAGGCTAGGGTAAATAGAACTTGTATTTATTAAAATACCAATGTGATCTATAAAATACCACCGTCATCTGATACAGTGATCTATTGCCAAGGAAGAGGACCCAGACTATTCTTTAAGCTCAGAGGAAACTTAGCCTGATGATCAAACCCATTAACCACCAAAAATACTCATAAGTTTATAAATCATAGGTTCCTGGGGCATGGGTGACACTGTCCAGTCAAGCAACCTTTAAATTAGCATGGGATTAAAAAATAAGGCAGCTGTTCAGGATTTCTCTTTGCCAACAAAATTCATATGGTCTTCAATCTGTTAATTTTGAAGCTAGTTCTTTTTGCATAGTAGTGTCTAAACACAAGGTCTAGGTTTTGGGAACAGTTTCAATACACAAAATCCTCTTTGGAATTTTAAGCACATTCTTCATTGTCTAGTCACTAAAAGAATAACTAAAATTATTTTTTAAATAATTCTTTTTAAAACTTTTAATTTAAATTATCATAAAATACATGTCCACTGCAAGAATGTGCTCACATTTACCTTTACTACTATTTGCTACAGCCATAATTCAATGTTATCTGGAGAGGTGAAAATTTAGTCGAATAAGTAAATGTTATTGTAATAGATTACAACTTGAGGCTGATGTTATCTGGGCTAGTTGACTCACGAATACTGATAAAAGCATGCTGACTGTACAACATCAATCCACTAATCTTTTTCTCATTTCTCTCTCTACTCAATAGTTCACATCACCCTTAATCAGAAAAAAAACCTTTACAAATGTAGTATTCGGACACAATTATAAATTTCAGTTTTCTGTAGTTCTAAAGTCACCTGACATGGTAAATACAGTACATTATGACATATAATATATAACAAATAATTAGATGATTCAAAGTCACAATATTTGTTCTGTTATGGAAATCTGGCAGTCCACAGACTATCATGTCAGCATCATCGACCCTTTCAATCAGACGGTATCATCCTAAATCATGTATCTCGTTTAGACTTGTACTTAAGATTTAGGCTAATGCTTTAGACTAAGCACCATATTATCCAGTGTGTGCCCCAAACGTGTCAGTAGCTATGCACTGACAAGTATTGTATTAATACAGTTTAGAAACTTCTAAATAAATCTATTTTATAGACGCATGAATGCATTTCAAAACTCACAGGAATAGCTCATGTAGCAGAACTCCACTTCATGGCCCAAAATATGAATATGGTGAGAATTTTATGCATTTATTGTATACATCCAGACCTCACCTGTAAATGATAGGGCCAGGTGCTGACAACTCATTAGCTGTGCCTGTTAATTACTTGATGTTTTTGTTTCCTACATCATGTTTCGGCATCAGTCAAGCTGAGTGTTATTTATTCTAACTAACTGATCACATGCATTTAGCACATCAACCAATTACATGATATAATAGAACATGATGGTATATAAAACACTATTCAACAGGGCTGTTGGAATTACTTCCTGGCACATGTTGTTAAGACTGTGTAGGGTCCCGGGAAGACAAGAACAATGTTGAATGAATTCCATTAGAAAGTAAATTACCTATTATAATTAAACGGCGAGCAATTACATTAGCTATTAAGGCGGTTTGGAGGTGAGGCTGTGTGTGCACAAGGGGCAGAGGCTAACATATGGCTCAGCTCAGCACAAGACCTCCTTAATAAAGCTAACATTGTCATGACTGATGTATGGCAGTGCTGTAGTGGCCACTGAAAGATTCATTTGTCTTCTCAATTAAAGCAAAAAAGGGGTGAAGGAGCAAGAACTGGGAGTAAAGAAGGGTGAGGGCCTGTGCAGTCCTTGCTCTGAAATGTGTTAGGGATCGGAGTTTGGATGAGTTCCAGGAGGAGCTTGGGAGTTAGATTGGGACCCCTCCCTTTATATTAACTTGCCTATTCCCCCTTTATTCCTCATTTGCAGAGTAGCCAGGAATCTCTTCCCTGAGGAGGAGGCTTGCTTTCATGTGGGGAGTCTAGCACCGGCAATCAGTGAGCAAACCACACCAGCTAACTCCTTCTGCCGCACGCACACATGCACTTCTGAAATACTTTATTTGGTTGCATGCAGAAGACAAATGAATCAAAGAGAACCAGATATATGAAGTGATCGGCCACACACGAAATGGACAATCGTGGAACTGTAATGTCTTTTGCCACAAAAATAAATAAATAAATAAAACAAAAAAATGATTTAATGGCACACACTTGTATGATTTTGAATGATAAATCTGATAACTCTCAAAGCGGTTTGTGAGTCCGCACTGGCCTTTGCTCAGTAGTTATTGGGGTCTTTATTTATTTTTTTTAATTATTACTAAAATTAAGTACAACTTTAAATGACTACCCAAATACATGAATTCCGGGTAGGAAAGGAAGAGCCTGAGGAAACCCCCATCCCCCACCCCCCCACACACACCACCTTTTTATCAGACAAAGCATCATGCATCATTATGCCCTGCATTC
>JAYDZG010000009.1:9147088-9174251 GCA_034509265.1 Microcambeva bendego | reverse complement strand
CCACGATCATTGCCGAAATACTTCATGGATCGATGATCCATCAAGTGACCGAAAGTCGGCTGCGTCATCATCACCAATGGAGATTACAAAATATTTCTGAAATAGCATTTCTAAAAAAATTATTAATTGTGAGTGGTTTTGATATGTTTAAATCAAGCCATACATTAAAACAAACCCTCAGAGCTTTGTCCTGCTTACGTTGATTGTGCTAATTGCTTACGTTTAGCACTGAACTCACAAAGCACATTGGTACACATGCTCATTCAGTAACACAAAGGGCGATTTGAAGTAATAAATTCACCTTCTGGTAAGAACAAAGCTTTTTTGAAGCTCAGGCGTTGTGTTGCTGTGTGTTATTTCAATTACATATACAGATTTGAGTGGGTACTTGGCGGATTGGTTTACCAAGAGGGCAATTTCATTTCACAAAGCTGTTATGGGACTTTCACAGGAATCACAAATAGACAAAACTGACCGTGTATTGTATAGATGTGGAGTTGATTGTCTAAATAGTATTATTAATTGATAACGTTCTTCTCTGTAAATAATTTCTATTGTGGTCTATTGTGAATTAAATTACTTGAATATCCTGCAAATGGCTGTGCTGGCATAACAGACAAAATAAACCTGAAAAAGTACTGCATGTCATTGTAGCCTCAACTCCAAAAACAGTAAACATATAACATCTAAATACAACATTCTGAGAATAAAGAAGCATACTGTACTGTACAGTAGCCCGACCTAGCTACACATCCATTGAACGCACATACCCACACACGTAGCCAGATTCATGTTTTTAATTTAGCATCAATGGCTGAGCATTTCAGGATCTAGTCTAAACAATAAGGACTGGTTTAAAACTTATATCTGATCACCTAAGTGAAGAAAAGCAACCATACAATAGAAGGAAAAGCGTTCGCATCTCCCTCATCTAGTTTTAATGGCCAGAGGGGACAATTAGTCTCTAGTCATAACACTTCTATTACACAAGCGAGCGTCAAAACACTGACTAGCACATTTTCTACTCTGGACACTCTTTCACACTTCTTTGGAAATGGAACCCAGTAAGACCCCTGATCAACAAATTTGTTTATGTAAATAGTAATATATAGTAATGGTAATGTGTTTTGCTGATGTGAGTGTATCAGTTATGGCTGTGCTGTTTTGTACATCATAACGTTAATGGTGGGTGGAAAGTATTTTTTCATTTTATCATTTAAAACCAGCTGCATCCTATATTTAGAAAGTGTCCACTGGTAAAGGCTAGAAGAGGAATAACACACACTGTTCATAAAATAATAGTCATATTTCCATTGTACACTAACAGAATGTGTTCCTAATAGAGTGGCCAGTACATTCGATTGATATCTGAAAGTCCCAATAGCATGTGGATTTTATTGCTCAGTACTAAGCAAAACTTTGTGACATTAATAATATATTCTTGTTTATCAGGTGTAGTAGTAATATATAGTTAAAATGTGTATTTTTAACGAAATAGGGCCAGCTGAAAGTATTGCTGAAATTGGAACCTAGCTAATTGTTTGCACTTTAAATGTTTGCACTTTTGTAGCTATTGTATTGCATTTCTATATTGAAAATGTTTCATTCTTTAAAAGAGAAATATTGCATCTTAAAGATATCCCAGGGTTTTTTATACCTCTCTTGGGTTCAGCCCGAGGCACTTAACAGCTAACCCCATTTCTTCAAAGGGAAAATAGAAAGAGATTTTTTTTCTGCCCACACCCATGGACACCCACAGCGGCCTTCCGCTGAGACAAGACTCGTGTCTTGCCAGGTCATCGCACGAGTGCCAGACACTTCCAGATCCCTGGTTGATTGCGGCTAAACCCGAAGCGTCATTATGTCTCCACTGTCCTGCGGCATGCAGGGAGGGAACATTAAGAACATCTCCTTTTTGTAAGCAATGGTAAGCAACTGATTACAACTCATATGTATAGACCAAAGAGCACGTGGGAACTATAAATAGCAGGATATTGTCACTTGTACAGTTTGACAGATATTTGGAGTTGAAGATTGACTCCTCCCTTGTAAATACAACCATCCAATTCCATTGTCATCTTTGTGTTAATCAGAGGGTCTCGCAGCTGCCCACCAGGGATGACTGTGTTTCCTCAAACCCGCAGACGTGTGCCCCTCCCTATAGCTCTCAGCCTGGGTCGTGGACAATTAGAAGTAATTGCGGGAGGTTCATTACTGTTATCAGCAGGCGATGGTGGCCGCAGCTGGCAGAGCTGCACTCCACTAAAGTCACGTATGGTCAAGGCCCTCGGGTAAAATGCCCTCAGAGGACAATACACACGCTTTAAGAGGATTTCATGAACCAGCAGGCACGTACACATTCATTCACTTAGAAAAGCAGATATGTATCTAAGCAATCTAGGACATTTTTCAATCTAACAACAAAGGGACTGATAACCACCAAACTTTACGTCACTGATGATCCAATTTTATTGTTTTAATAATAAAGCTACATGGTTATTATTTTCATTTCACACTGGAAATACACTATGTGGCCACTAAAGTTTCCACGCTTTGTTTTTTAAGAATTTCAAATGACAGTCACTTTTCTACATTGCCACCCTCCTTTGTGATGCATTTTACACAGGTGTACATTAAATGCCATCAGCAACAATGTTTTAGGTTTCCCCATCACCACCACATGAAAATCTTTCCTCAAGCTTCCTTGAGCATCCAAAAATATGCTAAATGGTAATGATTAAAAGCTCTTTCAGTTTTTCCACACCTCTCAAATACTACTACTCACATCATTTCTAATAAACACAGACTATAAAAGTGTGCAAGATCCCTCATACAACATAAACAATATGCATCCAAGACGTAAGGTTATGAAAGCAAGGTTTCAAAGAGCTCAAGTAGACTACAGAGCCCTGATCTCAACCCCTCTAAGACACCATTGGAATGAACTGGAACACTGATTGCAAGCCAGCTTTAGTGCTCCTTTAAGATTTCTTAAAAATACTACCTGAAAAGTCTACCTAGAAAGGACCCAGATCGCCCCACCTGGGGATCAAACCCATGACCTTCTTGTTGTGATGCGACAGTGCTACCCACTCGGCCACTGTGCCATCTGGGCACTTATCAATACACCTTAATTCAAGGTGACTCACAGTTGTGACTGCAAACAATCCAAACAACAGTTGCAAGTTGGCAGATCTGTAAGTCGCTCTGGATATGAGCATCTGCTAAATGCTGAAAATGTAAGTTGGCAGTGATGCCAGCTGCCTTTCAGTTATGTATTCAGTATATTAACATCTGAATTTTTCTGGCCCCTGTACAAATTTACAACTACTTATTTATTTTTTGTAGGTAAAAATGTCAGCAGTACTTGACTAGTAAGGGCAAGGTGTTTTGATTCAGTCACAACTGGGAGTAGGTTGTGCATATAGCACATATATTTTATGCTAATTACCCATGATGCTTAGTCGATACATAGACTACATAGATCAGTTCACAAACACTTTTGAGAATAGCTTTAAGCCTACTTAGCTGCATTTTGTTTATTTTTGATGTGTAATGTAAAACTGGGTTAGACCAAATCAATAAATCCCCCCTTATGTTAAATCCAGTTAATTTATTTGTGAGATGAAAGTTTTCCTCACTCTAAGGGTGTGTGTTGCCCAGTTGCGATTTGGCAGCTGCAGTGTTTCAGCATACGTTCAGTGCATTAGCATGAAGTTCAGCTTATCTATTGGTGAGGTGCTACATTAATTTCTCCTTCCAACTCTCCCTCTCTATCTTTCTCTCTAGATGTCATGATTGGTAACAAGGGGGTAGTAATTATGACTGAGAGCATTACTCCTCTATCTGCCCCTCAGGTCAGCATGACACTGTCCAGATAAACTCTCTGACAAATAGCCTTCATGGCATTCAGTCAGCAAAACCTAATTTATGTCCATGTCTATGGGTATTTGTGTGTATTCTGGATGAGAATCTGAAGCATCTGCACACTTCTGCCCTGGCATTCTGATAAACACCACACCTACATCATACTGACTTGCAAGCCATAGTATGTAATATTGTGTAAAATATCATGTTACAGATTTCTCTTTCTGGATTACTTTTATTCATGATTAGCAATGAGATATAATTGTTACATTGACACATTGCCACTTTTTTTCTTCGCTGTGTAATCAATATTTCATTTGATAAATTTATTCTTACAGCCTAAACAAAGAATCAGTTCTGTCATCAATTCAGTACTGTGCCATGTGTGAACCTGTGCCTTGCTTGTAGGAGTGATCTGCAGATAAGACATGTATTTGTGCTTAGATTTGTGTTTTATTCATAGCTTGTAGCATCGAAAATGCTTCCATCATCCCAGAATAAAGTAAATATCATATTCGAGATTTTTCTTTCTCTTTTTGCATCCCTTCTGGTCTTGAGAAGCCACTTTATTCTTGTACGTGTCATCCATGGATTTGGAGAATAAAAAGTTTCAGCTGCAAGAATAAACTCAGTCCAGAGAAACATTGGCTCAAATTTACACACAACCTCAAAGTACATGTAAAAAACTAAATACACTTTTGTTAAAATTAACATTTCACATAATAGGATAGTGAACAATGGATTTAATCTATTTTTTCCAATGGTGCAAACCTTTCTGGAGCTGACAGTAGGCATTCATTTTCTGGCTGTGAATCTATACAGGGGACCACTAAATTTTATTGGAAATGTCAAAACAACTAATTTAAGTCTTGCTGGTTGTAATTCCTGTATGGATATTATGTCACAGATGTTTTCTCTTTATTTTTTATCACATTATTTACATTTGGCAATGTAGTGGACTCATGCTGAAGCCTTTTCCTGTTTGTATTTATCCTGACCCATATGACAAATTTCTCTGTACAATAAAGTAAAAAAACTGAACTAAATAAAAATAAATGTCTTGAAATAAGATAAAACTTCAGTCTGGCTCTACACGGTGCATTTACTTCCTCTGCCAGATTGTTAATACCCCATGCTCTGCCCTGACCCGGTGCTAGCCTTTGCCCATAGGAGTGCCCTGTTGATGGGGCGTGTATTTGCCTCTGTTGGCCCCCTCAAACTTGCTCACGTACATTCCCCCAAGTCCCTGTGTGGTCCCGAAGTTGCACGGCTGTGTGTGTGGTCCACACAGGCCCCCCGATCATCTGTCCGAGGGCTGCTAACTGCCTGCTCAGCCACTGCGGCTGTTTACTTTAGCTCTGTCTGCACCAGCCCAGCTCTGATCATTCGCTTCCTCCAGCTGGGCCAAATCAAGGCCCGGGACCCAGCCATTCAAATACATGCATCAACCAACAGAGAGACAGAGGATCTTATCAAATGTAAGATGGATTCTGAAAGGGCGTCAGTAACACTCATCTGCTCCCAGTTCAGTGTGGCAGGTGACTAATCAGCTAGCACTGTTGCCTCATAGCAAGAAGCTCCTGCGTTCATTCCCCAGGTGGGGTGGTCCGGATCCTTTCTGTGTGGAGTTTGCATGTCCTCCCTGTGTTATATTGGAGATCCAAAATTAGCTATGACTGTGTTTGATATAACTTGTGTACTGATGGAACTTTGTATGTACTGAGTAACCGTTTCCAGTCATGAATGTAACCTAAGTGTAAAACACGATGTTGAAATCCCAATAAAACAAACCGGTTACATTTTGAATGATTAGCTCTAAACAGGTTACATAACATGTGAGGGCTAAATATTATGCGAGCAAGTATTATGGCAAAGGCTTTGTCCCACTGGTCAAGATAACTGCACTCTAACAGTAACAACAATATGCAGTGGACATAGTGCCAGTGTGTCTTTAGAAAATAGATGTGATGCTTTGCAGAGAGCAGAACAACATCATTAGGAGTGTATATACTACATTTGTCTCCATGCCTATGTTTCAGTCTGCATTTTATTTTTACTATTCTAGGCACAAAAGCAACAGGTTTTTATAAGATAAAAGGTCCAGAGTTGTAGTTATACAGGTGATAACAGCCTGGTCAAGAGAGAAGAGGTCAAATATAGTTCCTCTTTACTGTTGTTACTACAGCAATTGATGCAAGTGGCAAATAATGTCACTGCGGAGGGGCGCTTGTGGGTCATTGATCAGACTCACTGCCAGGAGCCGCTGGCAGGTAGTGGAGTTAACGTTGTGCCACACCCGGCTATAAAGAGAAGCACCAGGGGTGTTGACAATGATGGCTAATTGTACATTAACATAGAAAGAAAGCGCTCTGTAACGCCGACCACGCCAAGACCTAGCACACGGCTCATCGGACGCAATCGGTGCCACAACATTATGTATGTGATTTTATAGCTATGTTACAAATAGGTGCTGTTAAAAAGAGAAACAGCCAGCATAAGATGGAGTCAAGGAGAATAAGAAATCCTTATGTCCTTGTTTCATTTCTACATGTTAATTCCACAGTTATGTTATGGTGATTTATGTCAGGCTTTTCTGTTATTATAAAATAGCCAAACGTGACTGTCCCCACATTGGTTGGACCCCCTCACGAAAGTAATTTGACTCATTAGGGGTGTTGATTGCAGCTAACCCTTCAGTAAGGTAATTCCTCTTATTAAAGTGTGTTTTTACAGAGCAGAGCAGAAGGGTAGCAGGATAATTCCTCTTATTTGCCTAGTCTGAGCCAGGATGTGGAGTACGATTTGGGGGCCTTGGGCTAGCTTCTTGTGTTTAAACTGTCTGTTTGGCCAGGGAAGCCCTCCGAGGTTGGGGTTTGCAGTTTTACAAATTGAGGGCTGTGCTGGCAGGCGCCAGGGCCACGTGGGATGACTGGGCCCTGTGACCTGTGACCCTCACATTGGTCCATTCTGCGGCCCAACTGCAGCAGAGTAGTGACCTTCCTGGAGCAGAATTCCAAGCGTTTCCTTCTCTGGAGGGCAGTTGGGAATTCATCTGATTTGGTGAGGCTGTTTTGCTAATTAAATTTAATGCAGACAACTCTAAAAATAAACATGGTTTTAATGCTCGGACACTGAGCCCAGTGCATGATGTGATAACCCAGTGAATTTGTTAATTTCAATTTTTAAATGAAAAATTGAGCTAGCAAAGCATGTAATGAGCTGTTGCTATCGTGTCATATTCATTCACTGACATATTTATTCAATATTTCTATAGTATATAGTGACACTAAGTCACTGTCACTAATTCAAACCCCACAACTTCCAAAAAGGCCCTTAATACTCAACTTTCTCTGTACGTCATTTGCTATTTGCTAAATTGTAAGTCACTTTAAATAAGGTGTCTGCTAAATGCTAAAACTGTAAATGTTTAGCTAGCCACAAGTATTTTGATCTTGTACTCACTTGCTGTAACAGTCAGCATTCATTTAGTTGGTGAATTACATAAATCTCTTATCTGAATTTGACTAGCATAGAGGTACTCAAACCTATTTAACTCTGCATATTGTGTCATTAGTATTGTAAATGTATTATTAATATTAGAAAATATGTTTATTTTTGTGTAATTTCACATTTTTTTAGATTAAAATATGTTTGTGTGTGCGCAAATGCACCTGATTTTTTTCCCTTTGCTCTCAGTCTAGTTGTTTCCAGTTCAACCTCAATGGGATCTTACTTCCATTACAGTTTTATTCTTGCTGGCAAAGAAAAGCTGAGATGATCACATGCCTTCTTCTGTACGCATATAGTCTCTAACTGCTCCTTTTTACCGATGGTGGAAATGAAAGCTAAATCACATTCTAACAGACACATCAAGTGGTCCACATTATCCATCACTTGTGCAGGTAATTATTTTTAAAAAAATCATTTATTCTGTCTCTCTCAGGCAATGCAAGTAATGCCTGTATGAGTGCCCGGACAGGTCAAAAGCATTTCACAAAAAGCTGGAAACTGCTAAAGAAGCATCCTCTTCCAACAGCATGATCTAATTGTTAACCAGTTATGTTTTACCATAAATAAAATTGTAACCATAGACATCCAGTACTCTGCAAAAGTCTTAGGCACCCAGACAGATTTTTACACCAATTTATCTCAGCAATAAGAGTGGATTTGCCCAATAAAGAAACATGTCTACTTACAGTAAAAGTTGGAGTTTATAATTTTGAATAAAGTAGTTTAGTAAAAGTTACTACAAAATAAAGTCTCGTGAGTTAGTCTGAAGCTTGGTGCATGGATTTGATCAGTTTAATCTCCAGCAGCTCATTTGATTTAACATAATTAACACTGATTTAACAAAGCAGGTGTTGGTTGATAACCATCGATAAAACCAGACTCCAGAGGAGAACACAAATGTTTGAATGAACAGTGGTGAATGTAAACTAAAGTTATTTTTGCATCAATGTTATTTGTATACTAATGCAGTGTTTTACTGAGAGAAATGAATTTTTCATTCTAATTTTCCCTGAGTGCCTAAGACTTTTGCACCTTTTTAGAACCTTTTGCCGATGACTGGATTGTCTGTGTTTCGGCACAGAAAATTCATTGTACAATTTATTTACTGAAAACTAGCTGAAGTTTGGACTCCTCTGACTAAAGGCAGCATATGAGTCTAAGTTTAAGGATTATTTTTGAATAATAAAAATTACAATTACAATTTTTCATGTTTCTGACTAGCAAATATCTAAAATCTATAAATAGTCAGTAACATCTGATGGCTTTTTCTCTGATGGCTAAGATCTAATCCCTCTTCCGCCCTTCTTGGCCGCACCGGGCATTTCAAAAGAAACACAACCCCAAAAATTAAAAAGAAAAATCTGATATGTTTCTTTAGCCCTCTGCTAGCGTGGCTGGTGGGATGCACCCTGTGTAGCTGTGTGTAAACACCCCCAAATCTCCCACCCCTCCACACACACAACCTGCTGGGCACAGTGGCCCCACTGCTTCATGGTAATTGGTTCAGGAAGCTCAAGCAGCATGGTTCAAGGTCTTCCTAATTCTATCAGCGGGCCGGGAGAGGCGACCGGCCGTGTGGTGAGACCCCGAGGAACCGTTAAAGCTCATTTACCACCAACAGCATCCATATTCCTGTCACTCAGCCACGGGCTGACCCTCCTGACAGCAACGGGTCCGAACGACTCCCAAGCTTTCATGTAGCATGATTAATGCCTTAATCACTGCATATGGTATATGGAGTGTGACGAGAAAGGGAGGAGAAAAACTGTATGACTTCCATTCGCCAGGCAGCCGGGTTAACATGTGTTGTGGTCACATTAATGTGTGTAGGTGTCCTGTGAATGTACAAGCACGAGAATAACTGTTTGTTCTGTAAATGACGATTGTAAATCATGTCTTGACATCTTGCAGCATGTTTTCTGTTGAACATCCACTCTGTGACTGATGAACGTTAAAGAAATGTTTGTTCTGCTTTCCTGAAAAGGATCTATATATGGTCCAGCTAGCCAGTGCATCTCACAGCCTTTGTCAGCCTTATGTATGCATGGCCAAAAGACAGTTTCCTTGCGTGCATAAAATTTATCTGGTCCTCATGATGATTACAGGGTTGAACCTCAGCAAATGGCAAACACATCCTGTCATTGGATGTGTACCTCCACTAAGAGACCTCCCAAGCTGTCTGTTTTCCATGCTATGACCAGTAAAGAGACTGTGTGGTCATGCGGTCGAGTCTTGTTATAATTGTATGCCAGAATCTACAAAACACTTGATGTGACTTCACCACTGGTCACTTTTTCCTTGGTCAGTGTCAAATATGTATTTCAATGAATGTGCATGAGATAACATTGCTAGGAAACCAAAGTCTTAAGTTATACCAATTCATGGGTATCTCAGATCATTATAAAGTGCTTTAAGAGCTTTTTAAAATTCACAATATGATCATTATATGTATATGGTTACTCCTTTTAATTATTAACTTCAGGTCTTTATGCTACATCCATTGTCAGCTGGTGTATGAAAGCATTACAAATCAGTGGTACCTTATCTTACCCAAAGCTCAAAATATTTGAAAGTTGACTTTTTCCTTAAATTTAGCGTGCTCGTTATTTTTTTTTTAGTGATCTGCTAGAGTGGTACTGTTAAAAAGAGTGCAAAGATGAGAGAAATCTGCATTATAGCTCTGAGAAATTGTGAGAATCACCTTTATCAAGTTTAAAATGGTTATCATAAAAAAGCTTAACATGGATTACTATGGATGTACTAAATGAATGACATTAGTAACACTAAATTATCACATAATTCATTCATTCACCATTTCTTTAATCCCTTATCCTAATTAGCTCAGGGTCGGGGAGTGGTGCTGGAGCCTATCCCAGCTCTTCAACGGGCGCAAGGCACAAGGTAACACCCTGGATGGGACGCCTGTCCATCCAGGTATGTTCATAGTTCATTCTGCTAATTAAATTCCTCACTTCTTACAGTACAATGAGTCGATATAAAACAATGGAATACAAATACAATTCACATTCGTGGAATTCACTAATGTCCTCTGCATTTTCTAATGTATTTTTTGTAGCATCATATATTTTTCATGCGTTTTAATGTTACATTATTAAGGACAGTATAATTTACAAATTTTTATAACACAGTTATGTAAATTCAGCTAAATGTACCCTACTTACACCAGAAAATGAAAGAAAACGCGCTTGCATGTACCATCGGTACAGTGATACGAGCTGGTCTGGTAAGTGATGCAATAATGTAATGGAGATTGCTAAAGTGTTTTAGCTGAAAAGAAAACCAACATGTTTTTGTGCTGTTATTTCAGAGAAGAGTCGGGTTTATCTTTGACAAAACTGCTTTATTAAGCCAAACATCAGCTACAGAAGCTCCCGCCTCCACTCCAGGATCAGCCTCTGATTGTTTAGTAATACACCTTGCCTCAATTCTACTGGACATAATGTCAGTGGACGGGCACAAAACACTGCAGTAGGGGCTGAACGTGTTTCTGGCTTCATATTTGAGGTTAAAACTATAAGAATAAAAACAGGTGTTTTGAGGGTTTAGAGTTGGTGTCTCGAAGACTTGGCTGGGGTGCTGCTGCTGTATCATGCCAGGTTGGGTGAGGTGAACTGTGAATGGCCTATAAACTAACGCTCAGCCTTGTAGGAAACAGTTTGGGATACAGTACCTGCTCTGCTTCACCAACATTCATTGCCCAGTATTGGTTATATACTTGAGCGAACACATATAATCTCAGTTGTAAGGTATTTTTGACTAGTTTTGCACTACATGAAGCAGGTCTTAATAGTTGTTAATAGTTTTAATAGTTTCAGTCCCTTTCTAGATCATTTAATAGTATCTAAAATACATATTGTCCTGATTTTTTTGGACAGAATGAAAACAAATAACTTTTTAACACTGCTGTCTTAACAATGCAGTCATATACCAATGTATTTTATTATATAATTAGCCACAAAATGTTGTACTTTATAATATTTAATAATTTAAAGCAGTAATGTTGCAGGTTACTGATGTTTTTAACCCCTTTTGCTTTTAGCTAATATACTTTCCATTTTTTTCTTCTTTTCCATCGTTTATTCAAACCACAATGCTAAAAGAACAGCTAAAAATCAGGTTGAGAATGCTGGAGTGGATAACTCTTAACTGTAGAGGTTATGACTTCTTCTGGCTGCTGGCTCAATGTTAACCTGCCTCAAGGCACAGGTGGCTACTGCACACATGTTGAAGGGTGTGCCGTTTGGTAATTGGATATGAAAGCTGGACTGGAAAAAATGCTTAGCAGTTGTAGCATTGCAGTTACGGTACTGGACTAGTAATCAGGAGGTTACCGGTTCAAACCTAACAACTGCTAGGTTGGGAACTGTAAGTCACTTTGGATAAAGGTGTCAGCTAAATATTGAAAGTGTAAATGTAAATAAGCAGTTGAATTGTTAAGCGGTGAAAAATATGATTGTTAAAAATAAGTATCCAACAAAGATGTAGTCTTAGCAGTGAAAGATGGGCCATGCAAACATGGACTGTACAACCTTATTTCCATAAAAGTTGGGACATAGAATGTAAAATGCAATAAGATAAATATGAACTAATTTAGAACTTGATGTCTGCAATGCACAGCACAGTCTTGGAAACGTTTTTCCAGTCCCAGTGGGACTTACAACCCCACATTAAAGTATAAGGAGTTAAAAGAAGACCATATTTTGTGTTAGCATCGTCCATAACTTATTCTGTGTCTACATCCTGCTTGGCCTTATTTTAAAAAAAATTGCATTAAAAAATCATTGGAAGTCTGCTGTTGTACAAATTTGTGGCATGTATCCATTAAAGGGAGTAAAAATCGCACTGCATCATAAATAAGTCAATTCAAAACACATTTTGTAATAATTATGAGATACACCCCAGACTGAAATAAATATAAAGACATCACAAGAGGTTACACTGTGTCTCTACAAAAATGAGAAGCTGGTACTGTGGGGGTTACAATAATGGCTCATAGGTTCCCAGTTTACTTGTATGTTTATGGAGGGATGAGTCTTAGTCACAGGCCTGCTGCCCACATGTGCACCTTCCCACCCAGGCGTGCCACGTTACACAGCCCATTAACAACCCAAACCTGTCAATAAGGCATGGAATGTTGCATCACTTTCACAAAGAAGGGGGTTCAGTTAGGGGGTGAGAAAAAGTGTCTCAAATGCTTCTTTTGTATCACAAATGCATACAAATATTGTATGACCAAATCAGCCTTTACATGTTGATGTCTGCCTTTTCAAAACACATCGGGTTAAAGCTGGCTCAACTTTGCTTTCTTTTACCATCTTTCTATTATTTCTTTTTTTTAGATGTGGAATATGATTGTTCTATTTTTACTTAGTCACAAGGGTATACCTAATTTAGGAGATTAAATAATAGTATAATTATGTTGGCAAAGTTTTATTCAGACTAGTCAACTTATTCACTATCATTTTTTTAAATTTTTTTAATACAAATTTGGTTTATAAATTCTAAATATGAACGTCAGTTCGTGGGTGGTGCAGCAGTAAGTTATACTACCCCACTCCCACTGGGTTTGGTGCTGTTGGCCAGTCAGATGTGGTGCCTGACTGGTCATTGTTGGGGGAGATGGTGGCTAGTCTGAGGCCACATGTTGGATTGAATTCCTGTCCAGGGTGTCTTTGGTTTGTTTGCAATGCTATCCTTGATTCTAATAATCAAGAACCACTGCAACCATCACCAGATGTAAATGAAATAAAAGATACAAGTGGAAAACATATTTATAAAATTACTAAATAAAAGATAATAATATTTTTAAACGTTGGTAAGTACAGAATAACTGATTTTTTTCCATCAATTGATCCTATAAGATAAGGAATAAAATAAGCAACGTTTTGTTGGACTTTTGTGCATTATAGACAAAAAGGTGCTCAAGCTAAAATGAAGTGTACCTCTTTTCTCTATACATATGTCAGTTAAGAGAAAGTTGAGGAAGCAGAAAATAGGAACTATGTTTTGCTACCATTCTGTATTGACTTTCTAATTGCTTTTAAGTGACTAGGTTTTTCCATTCATGGTACATAAATTCAAACAGCCCAGCTTTGATGACTTGTGACCACTCCTCATCTCAATTACACAGGGGTTCAGGGTCTGGACAATGACAGGCAGTTAACTGTTGTTGATCTGGCGGTTCTTCATCCTTATCTTGATTGAACGGCTTGTGTTGCATTAAGCATTGTACCACTATTGAAAATAAATAAACACATAATAAGAAAAAAACCTTCTCTTTTTACCTATTTTGTTACATTACTACCTGTGTTTAAATGTTTTTAAATCTGAATTGTATATAATGAAGCAACACAAAATAAGTTGATGTATAACCATTTGCGGAAATAAAAACATTGGCTGAAAATTGGCATGTGCATATGTATTAACCACCTGCTATGAAGCCCCTAAAAAGTTGTGGTGCGACCAATTACATTCAGAAGTCATATGGTTAGTGAAATGAAGTCCACTGTGTGCAATCTGTCACATGATCTGTCACACACCTTTTCTGAAAGGCCACAGAGGCGGCTACACCATTAAGCAACAACACCATGAAGACAAAGGAAATCTCCAAACAACTCAGAGACCAAGTTGTAGAGAAGTACAAGTCAGGGTTGGGTTATAAAAAAATATCAAAATCTCTGATGATCCCCCGGAGCACCATTATCATCAAATGGAAAGAACATGGTACTACAACAAACCTGCCAAGTGAGGGACGCCCACCAAAACTCTCAGATCGGGCAAGGAGGGTATTAATCAGAGAGGTAGCACAGAGACCAAAGGTAACCCTAAAGGAGTTCCCAAGCAGAGACTGGATTATCTGGGCTTTATGGAAGAGTGGCCAGAAAAAAAAGCCTTTACTTACAGACAAAAATAGGAAGGCTTGTTCTGAGTTTGCCAAAAGGCTTTTGGGAGACTCCCCAAATATATGGAGGAAGGTGCTCTGGTCAGATGAGACCAAAATTGAACTTTTCGGCCACCAAGGAAAACGCTGTGTCTGGCGCAAAACCAACACATCTCATCACCCCAAAAACACCATCCCCGTAGTGAAACATGATGTTGGCAGCATCATGCTGTGGTGAAGTTGTCCGAGTCGAGGGGAAGATGGTGCTAAATACAGGGATATTCTTGAGAAAAGTGATTTGAGACAGGGAAGGAGGTTAACCTTCCAACAGGACAATGACCCAAAGCATACTGCTAAAGCAACACGTGAGTGGGAAACGTGTAAATGTATTGGAATGGCCTAGTCAAAGCCCAGATGTTAATCTGTGGACAGACTTGAAGATTGTTGTTCACCAGCGGAAAGCATCTAACTAGCATCTAAGCATCTAGCTGGAGCAGTTTTGCCTTGAGGAATGGGCAAATATCGCAGTGACGCAAACCCTCAAACAATCCATTTTAATTTAAGGTTATGAGGTACCAAAACATAAACAATGTCAAGGGGTGTGAATAGTTTTGAAGGCACTGTATATGTGTCTATAAATATCTTTGCTGAACCACACCCAGGTCCTCACATAGCTAGAGGCATTGCCAAGTCTCTGGTAATTAGAAGACCAGGTGTTGGCCAGGACGAAAGCTGGAGTCTTCAGAGATGACCACCATAGCCCAGTCTTTTGGAAAACTAGAGCCATCCTGTTGTTGAAACAGTCAATGGCATGATGTTATTACAGGTCTGGCTCCAGTTGCCTATCCAGCATGGTGTGGACAGAATTCATACAGAGGTTGGTATCAAGGTGGAACAACGGTGTGGGTCAGGATTTTTAATCATTCGTGAAGTCTTGGTTTCTGGATCAGGCCTTGGATCGACCTGAAGTCATTTTTTTTATAAACTATACACTGTGCCAAGCCACAGTCTGCCCTGTTGCTCACTCAGGGGCATGGTTTGCCTAGACATGCGATGGAGATCAAACACTCTGACCTCTGCATACAGACATTTACTACTGTACTTGGAGGTCTTCATAGCAGCCAGTAACACAGATGTTGAGAAAATCTAAAAGTAAGGAAGGTTATGGCATTTTATGTGATGAAGTGTTTACAGTAAATTGCATTTCCACATGTCCAACAGAAAAATGGCTTTGCTTTAATCACACGACGCTGAACCATGCCACACTAGATGATGGTTGACTGATAAATTTACTCATTGTGCTTTATCAAGCTAATGTCTAGCACATCAGTTATGGTATGCACTTAGCTGCAGCTCTTCTTTAACTTTACAAAAAAAAGGTTATACAAAGTGTGCGAAACCTTTCTGTATTTACTGTACTTATGGGTGTGACTAGAACAACTTAACTCATTAGTGCAGGTGACAACATACCTCTGACCATACAGTATCAAAATCAAAATATACTGAATTCAGAATTGTATACAGGACAAAGCCAATCTCTAAAATGCAAGCTCCTTCTCTGTTTGTGTTTGCACGCCTACCTGAAAATAATGATCTTTCTCGAACCCTTGCGTGCCGTATGTTAGCGATAGTGAAGATAAATGATGCGGCACAGTTTTCGTATCATTAGGCTCAGTTTGAGAATGAGTTAATTACCTTGTATGGTACATAACTAGAGAATCACTGGTATCTTTCAGGGCTAAAACATTTCCTTCCTTATGATGATATCCTGCCATCACTCACTTCCTTTTTCAACTGAAACCCATTTGCCTTAAGCAATTAAATAGCTCGAAGGACTTTATCTTCAGCCTTAAAATGTTGACAATTGCTGTGCTGGAAGTGTCCTAAATCCCATAGCACGTCACTGCTTCCTTTCTTTAAAGTTTGCTTATTTGTTGTACTGCAAAGTCAAATGGATTTTTAAGTAAGTGTATCTGAAATATTTATTGGGATAAAGCTTTACACATATGTGGTTTGTTTGCATTTGCTAAAACTCGGCTTTTCCACTACATCACATATAGTATTTCAAATGTGTATTCAGAATAATAATAAACAATATGTTGAAGATATTATGGTTCAAGCTAACTGAGAAGTTATTTTGTTTCGTCTGAAAATACAGCATAAGCAAACCCAACACCGGAGCATGGAAAAGTTTACACATTTATCAAAAGCACCTGTTTTGGAATGCATTTTCTGAGCAAGGATGAACTTTAAGAGTTTTAGAGCTTAGCAAAATGATGATTTCACGATTGCAAATACATTTTGTATCAGAACTGGGATCAACAGCACATTACATTACAAAAACAGTCTGAAGACTTGGAGAATTAATCTGTCAAGCTTGAAAACTAAAGTTGAATGTTGAATGAGGCAAATAATCAATGAATTCTGGAACATCAAATTCAAGTAAACAAAGTATAAATATTAACATAAAGATGCTTGTGAAAATTTGATAGGGTGTGCCTTGTCCACTGTTCTTTTTTAACTACTATGTTCTCCTAGCCTTGAATTGCCCTGTAGGTAGATGGGTGTGTGTATGTCTGTCTAAGCACCATGAATGCCAATGTGAGAACATATTTTGCCATCTAGATGATGATTGTTTTTAGATATGACCCTTGTTTTAGCATTATAATACAAAACGACAGGTGCAGGTGATCTATTGACCTGTCTGCAGTCAAAAACTCTATCTTTAAAAATAAAAGCTGGATTATGGGCTGTATAATAGCTTGAGTGACACGATGAAATGACAAGGAAAAGTAATGTCCTCCATTCTCTACAGCTACAGAATGTTAATTAAAAAAGTGGTTAATATGCCCCTCTCCTAATTTTTGCAAATCATAGTAGTCTGTTTTTACTTGTTCAGTTCAATTAAGTTCAGTTTCTTTAACCACTCATCCTAATCAAGGTTGAGTGGGGTGCTGGAGCCTATCATCTCTTTAACGGGCACAAGACACATGGTAAAACCCAGGACGGGCCACCAAGCACTTGCAGGTACCTAGAGGACAATGCAGTGTCTCCAATCAACTTGGGGCATGTCTTTGGACTGTGGGAGGAAACCCACATGGACACGTGGAAAACATGCAAACTCCACACAGAAAGGAAATGCAGTATTTTGCTCTGGGAATGTGTGATCACTGCCCTTAGTGTTCACTAGTGTGTATGTCATAGTTTTCATGCCGGATGCCCTTTCTATTTATCTGGGCTTGGTGTCTCACATAGTGTTCAAGCATTTATTTATTTTATTATTGGTTATTATGGCTTACAGCTAATGATTATTCAACAGTCAGTATCTCAGAAAATTAGAAAAGTGTGAAAATGTTCAATATTGTAGAATCATGGTGTCACACTTATCAGCTAATTAACAGAAAATACCTGCAAAAGTTTCCTAAGCTGACTTAACAGCTGTCCAGAAGTCATTGCCACCATTAACAAGGGGGTTAAGCAACAAAAAGTCATTGCCAGAGGGCTGTATCCAAGCATATTAATGGAAAGTTGAGTGGAAGGAAAAATTGCATTGAAAAAAAGGTGCACAAGCAACAGGATAACCTTGAAAATATTGTCTGGAAAAGGTCATTCAAGAATTTGTGGATTCACAAGGATTAGACTGCTGATGGAGTTAATATTTCCAGAGCCATTACACTCAAATGCATCAAGGACATGGGCTACAACTGTCGCCTGAAGCGTCTTGGGCCGAAAAGAAAAGGATTTGACTGTTGCTCAGTAGTCCAAAGTTTTATTGTTGGAGGAAATTACATTTTGGAAATTTAAATTCATTTAAAAACCAAGGTCCCAGAGTCTGGAGGAAGACTGGAGAGGCACACAGTCCAAGATAATTGAGGTCTTTTGTGAAGTTTCCATAATCAGTGATGGTCTGGGGAGCCAAGTCATCTGCTGGTATTGGTCTACTGTGTTATATCAGGTCCGAGGTCAGCGCTGCTGTCTACTAGGATATTTTTATGCTTCCCTCTGCTGACAAGCCTTATGAATATGTGTATTTCATTTTCCAGCAGGACTTGGCACCTGTCCACACTGCCAAAAGTACCAATATCTGGTCAAATAACCACAGTGATTGGCCAGCAAACTTGTCTGATTTAAGCCCATATTAAATCTGTTTTTAAAAGAAAGAAGAAATGCACCAGACCCAACAATGCAAACGGTTTCAGGCAAGGCTGCTATCAAAGCAACCTTGGGTTTTCATTGTGTGTAAGCCGTAATAATCAACATTATAATAAATAAACACTTAAAATATATCACTGTTTGATTTATTTATTTATTATGATTTTAATGTCATGTTTTACAGTCTGTTTACATTCATGTTACTCATATGCTAGTTATTCATTACACAAGGTTTATCAGTACACATGGTTATATCAAACACATACACGGACAATGATTTATTACCTCCAGCTCACCTCACTTGCATGTTTTTGTGCTGTGGCAGTAATGCAGAGCATCCAGAGTAAACCCACAGACATGGGGAGAACGCCACACAGAAAGGACCTAAACTGCCCGGCAGGGGATTGAGCCCAGGACCTTCTTGCTGTGAGGCGACAGTGCTATCCATGGATATTTTTGAGATATCTGTCAAAAAATAAATTACACATACACATATAAGCATACATATTTCTATGAGCCACTGCTCCTATTTCTAATTCAAACAGAGGCAAAAGCCTGATCATCATCCAATAAAAATACACACTGACTGTGTGCTATCGTACGCTTTCTGCGTCTTCACCCCCGCATGTGGTGCGACTGCTTCCGGAAAGATTCTCACTGAAGCCATTGTAAGAAGGCCTCTTTGTTTTTTCAGAGGCTGCTTTTAAAGACATAAGAAAATGTTTTTCCAGGTTGAGCAAAAGGCCAAATGTCCGTGCAAAGAAAACTTCATTGCACAATCACCCTTTTTGTACGATCTACACAGGTACGGCATAGACGAGGGAGGTCTTCTTGTAAATCTCAGAGTGCAGGTATGGCGTTGAGCTTTGCCCTCTGCTCCAGCGGGTGTAGTTACACAGATCCAGATTCCCAGAGGATATTTCTGTGCTGGAGAAATATTTTCTCAACAGATGAGACTGTGTAGTTTTACAGATATTGCAGAAAAGCACTGTCTGGAAAAAAATGCAGCTGACCGATAGAGTTCAAGACCTCTTCATTTTTCCTCTGCTTAACATTGCGGCATATTTGGCTCTTTGCCGAGATATGCAAAAAGGAATGTGCGTGGTTCTCATTTTTGAGTGAGTGGCATGTTAATAGTTTTGACACTAATCACAGAGTTCACATATTGCTTTGATTTCTCGGGAAAAGGCTTTAAGGTGCAAACATTTAAAATGCTAAACAATGTGTGTGACTGAATGCTGGGGAAACAGGCACGTGGGTGGCATGAATGTAAAAAAGAGTGCATGTTAACCAATGACTTTCTTTCCCTGACTTGCTAACTCTGTAGCAAACCTCCTTTGCATCAAGATAGAATGGCTGAAGTATTGCATGAAAACAGCTTGAAAAGAGTGCAAAAATAAGATTTGATTTGTTAGTGTTTGGTTGCCGAAGCAAAGATGGATCCAGTCAGTCAGGTAATGAGCTGTTGGAAATTTATCACCATGTTTTTTTTGCCATATTTGAAGACCTTGCTGAGCAGTAGCATATAAGATATACAGTGAAAACCTGAATTACTAAGTTATTTGGTTCAGTTCTTAAGTCAATTTTTTTTAAATATATTATAATATATTATAATAAATGTAATTATAAATTATAAAAATGTAAATATAAATAATCCGCACCAGACCTCAAACCCCACCACCTCACTAAACCTTTCTAATGTCTTAAATGCTCTTTTTTGTTATAAATACAAGTATGTAAATACACACAAGAATACACAGTACTAGTGTAAGTATAAAAAATGTGCTTTCACGAAAGCTCGGACAACAGCTCTATTCCCATTTACAACCGAGTAACTGATAGCCTGTAGTTTGAATTGTGCCTCGTTAGCATGTTTCTTCACTGGTGCCATTTTCAGGGGTCCTTGGACAAACAAATGTTGTAGAGGAGTGAAGAAGGTAAACGTACGTACTGTACGTATTACGTAATGTTCTCTGATTGGTTTATCGCTTCCAGTTTACGTAGTGTACGTGTTGCGTCCCTGTGTCAGCGAAAAATGGTCCGACAGTCACGCAAGCAAAGTGTTTATCAAAGTCGCGCAACAAGAATTTGGAACTCAATGCACACATAAGGCGCACCGGATTATAAAATTTAAGGCTTTTAGGTGCGCCTTATAGTGCGGAAATTACGGTACTTTAAATATAGTTACTAGAGCATTTCAACTGTTGGTGGGCAGTCTAGTACAATTGGTTATGTTAGAGAGGTCGATTGCTTTTTATCTTATAATGCTTTGAAGGCATTAAAAAGCAAAAGTATGTATTCAGTATTATTCAACATTTTATTTATAAAGTTTACAGTTACAATTTCCCGATTTACAATGTTGCATACCCTCGATTCTATATTTTAATGTTTCATACAAACGATGTACTTGCTATGATTTAAAGCATTATTTCTTAAAAATTAGAGACAGTGCCTTACAAAAGAAAAAATACAAAACTCATTTCACCTCACTAATCGAAAGTGTATCCATGTTTGATAAAAGTGAAAAACAATGGAAGTCTGCTGTACTGTTTCTGGGGTTGCCACCTATGTCTGACAAAAAAACAAGGACACTCATACTGACAGCTGCGCAAAAATATTTTCGCACTGACCTTGGACAGTGGACAGGTAGCTGTGGCCATGTCGCACACCGTGATAAATAGAGGTTAGTTCGGCAACATCAATTTTGTCCTCCTGAGTCTTTCTTGATCATTAATGATGAAATTGCTCTGGTTTGTCGGGTGATTTGCACACGATTTAAATGTATTCTGGTGTTAACATGGTCATCCAGTGTAGTTTAGCCCTCATGTTTAATCACTTTTATGTGAGCACAAGGTGCAGGGAGCCGAAATGGATAATCAGGGGTTGGCTTTAGCCATGTGGCATACTTATACTTAAAGTTTTTCATCCAGTCATTATTGAAATAAGATGAACGTTTCATTTTCTTTTTGACTGGCTTATCAGAGTCACTTGGCACAGACTCCGTTTCGCCACCCATCTCAACCGCTGTATTGCTCCTCACATGACGCTATAACAGCGCCAGTGCCACTGATTCACCTCCCATAGGAGCCGCCTGTAGCGATTGGATAGTGAAGTCACATGATCCAACAGCATAAATAAGGCACAATGGTGCACGTCAGCGAGAATAAATAAATAAATTTAATACAGGCAGAAATAGTCAGTTAAACTAACGTAGTGAAAACCGGGACATTTAAAGAGATTTTTTTTGTCGGGACCGAATATTAAAAAGAAGGACAGTCCCGGGAAAACCGACGCAGGTGGCAACCCTAACTGTTTCCCATAGGGATTTCAGAATGGCTCGGCGGGCTAAATGATTGTAAAAGGCATGTTGAGGTGTGCTCATGTGAAAAAACATATTTGCCTTTCAATTAGATTGCTTGATACCAATTATGATCTGATGGACAACATGAAAAGAGCAAGGACATCAGAATAGGCTTACTTAAGGTTATGGCCGGAGAATCTGTGGTTGCCAGATTGAAGGCTTATCCCACAAACAGTCCTGAGCATATACACTAGGGTTTTTAAACAGAACACTGGAATTCAGGTTTAAGTTCATGTTTATGCAATAAATTGAGATTATTATTTCAATTTATGCACAAGTTTAAGGCAATTTTTGTTTATGTTGATTAACTTTTATTATTGCTGTGACAGGTCCTATCACTGTTCACTGGACATAAAGCTGGAATTACCCATATGCCATTTTATTGCAGAGCTTTGGGCATTTCCTTTCTTACCCCCAGACATAGCCAATCATTACTGTATAGACACCCAGTTAGCCGATTGCACCAGTGTGATTCACTTAATCACACTCATACCAGCTAATGCTGATTTTTCTACTACTTCATAGGTGTACATAAGAAGAAGAGAGAGACCTTAAATATGGATGTGGTGAAGTGTTGTAAAAAATGGAGCGCAAAAGTTAACATTATGAAAAGTAACAGTAATTATGATCCATTAACCTTTTTTAGCTTGCGCTTCGATAAGAAGCCGGATGACTGCGCGACAACAATTTGATTTAGAGTGTTTTGCGCTCCCAAGGTTACAATAAGGTCTGCAGCCTGAAGAAAGACAGAAAAAGGGGCGATGAGGGATTGTCTGTGTGAAACATGTACTGTGGTAAGGAAGGAAGGGGATATAATAGCAAAACAATAGGGTCAGGTTAGGTGTTAGCTCATTTTTGACACCTAAGTGAGAGCAGGATTAAGTTAGCATGGAACTGAAAAATATCTATAATACAACCCGGCCACTGATAACACCCTTTTACTATGTAGAGGTTCATCACTCTAGGAATACAGTCGGCAGCAAAGCTCAATGTTAAAAAGAAAGAAAGAAAGCTGATTTAACACAGTGCTAAACAAGCCTCTGCACCCACATATGTGAGGATGGTAATAGCATTAACAACTAAATGTGTTTTTATTTACAAAATACAATTACGCTTTAAATATTAGAAATCCTTTCTTTGTACTTTTGGCATCCACATAGTAAAGGGCAGATGGAATGCCCTGTCTTATTTATACATATACATGTGTACAATACAAATATTTATTTTCTTTCAGCATATCCCAGGTTTTTTGGGGAGTTTGGGTCTGAGCACAGGGCCCTGGAGCTACAAGGGTTAAGGGCCTTAAACCAGGGGGCCAACAATGGCTGCATGGGAAGGCCAGGATTTTAATCTCTAACTTTCTAGCTGGTAATCATTCTAGTTGTTATGTCAGTTTATTTTCATCAACCACTTTCTACCATTTATAAAACAACAAGCCCAGTTCAACAACAAGCCCATTGTGTTTTAGGATGATAAACCACTGTCTTTACACAAAGTACATTAAAAGCTTAAGACACACATTGCACAAATATTGTAATTGCCCCAAATATAAACAACTAAGTGAAACGTTTGGCCCAAAATGTCTAAAATGCACTTACAGTAGAGATGAGAGGTTATGACAGTTCTGTACTCATGGTAAAAAAGGTTATGCTGCTAAATGAAGATTATCTCAAGTGTAGCTGTGTCCACAAATTTTGAACTACTTAAGTGTTTCTTGTTCGTATTTGATTACTACTATTACTCCATTAAATCTACATGAACATCATGAACAACCTGAAATATTAGTTTACACAGATTTTATGAGATAACTTTATACTATATTTTTTACTATAGTAATAATACTAATCAATGTCAGTATTATTGACACAATAATAATAATAATAATAATAATAATAATAATAATAATAATTACAACAACTATTATTATTGTTATTATTATTATTATTATTATTATTATTATTATTATTATTATTATTATCATTATCATTATCATCATTACTAAGGGGGAGTTGCACCACCAAACTTTTTCTGTGACATTACCTGTAACATTGTTCATTATTGCCGCCATAAAATAAAAATATGCATTTACATATTTACTTTATTGTTTCTGTGAAAGTGTTTTCCTTATGGTGTAACAAAAATGATAATTTCCATGCCTACAATAATAATGCTATTATATTACATAATGCTATCACCATATTTTTTAAGTATGAATGGCAACTAACTTCTTTCTTTTAGAAGTTCTTTCTACTTTGGAAACATGTTCTGAATTTGTTCTCAAAGACTTTGCCACAACATATTATGTCCATCTACAGGATGACTGTACCCACTATGGGGGTGTCAAGGTAGCCTAGGTTATGTCTTCTTGCTCATTTTGTAGGTCCTTTCCTGAGTCACCTCATCACTCCTTTTCTGCCTGTTAGAATTATAAACAAAATGTTTCATTGGCCAAGGAAATTTGACACCTGGAAGAAAGAGTATTATACTTTTTTGTATAATTTTAAATAAATGTAAGTATGTTTGATTCCAGTTTAATGTCGAAGAATGCATATCAGAACATTAACATAATTAAAATGTTCTGCTAAACAGCTAAATGCTTGCTAGTTTTATGTTCGGATCTTTGTACTATCTGAGATATTTGTGCTGTGTTTTGTCTGACACATAAAAGTGAGAGAAGAAACAGAAAACATGTTCCTCTTAGCAGAATTGATTCAGGACATAGCTGGTGCAGTCATAGTGCCAAATTGGGTGGAGAGTGGTAATGTGAGTGTCTGAGTTGTTTTGGAACAGATTGATGTTCGTTCCTGGGTGAGGTGCTTGAAGTTGGGTGTGTATACCCATTTTTCAATGTGTGTGAGGTGATTTGGTGCAATGCTGTGTGGTGCAACGCTTGTGGGGAGGAATTATGTAGAGGCAAATAGCTCTGCCGTATGTTCTTCAGGAGAAGTGTTTATGCTAGGCTGTGATTAACACTGTCCAGGTGCTCGCTTGGCAATAGTGGCGGCTGCTGCTTTAGACACTTGGACATTTTCTCCTTGGCTAAACGTAGTGATCTATATTTACAGAGAACTGAGGGCCAACATACTGAACTGTTGACCACTATTTAATCTGAAAACATCTAATAAATGGCACTTATTTCTAAAAAAAAAAAGAAAGAAAGAAAGAAAGAAAGAAAAGAAAAAAAAGATGGACTGGAGATAGTGGGGTACGAAATTCCAGAGAAGTGTAAGTACCACTCTTAGTCTTAGTGGGTACCACTGTCTTACAGCAAGAAGGGGTTGTTTTTGATTGCTAGGAGGAGAAGTCTGGATCATTTCTTTGCACAGTTTGGTATGTTCTCCCTCTGTCAGTGTGAGTTTCCTTCATGTGCTCAATGGCCAACACATTAAAGCAATACAAACAACAAAGCAACACACACATTGGAGGATGTTAGCGCCGGTCTACGTAAGACCCATGATTCTCTTAACAGTCGATGACGGCTGCACACTCTTCAGCTCTAATATTTGAGAACAGCCTCCAGTGTGTGAGTTACAACACAGAGAGAACATCCCAAACTGCAAACGGAAATGATCCGGACCACTCCATCTGGGAATCAAAACAGGACATTATCGCTATAAGACAGTGGTACCAGCCAAGACTTATTAAAATTAATAAGATGATTTTAATTATCTATTTGTCTCAGTTGTAGTACTGACTCAGACACCGCCATGGTCATTTTTTGCAAATTTAATTTCAAAGTAAATTTTGACTTTATTTTTATTTTAATCTTGAAATCTAAACTTATTTGACTTCATTATTAATTTATTCTCAGAGTAAATCTTTGATTATTGCGTTAATTTGGAGTCATGTTCAAGGTGTGTTACTGCTCTGCCCCCAGTGAATGTACAGACAGCAACCCAATGAAGCAAATGTATACATTTCAAATAAATAAATTATATAATTAATTTGATCTTCTAAAAGGGTCATGTGACAGGAAGTAGGACTGTGGTCAAACTGAAGTAATAGAAGTCTCCAGTCAAACAAGTTGTGAACCTCTACTTTAAAATGAGCACATGTAAGTCAATTGATTTATATCTATTTTGGACAACAGCTTGAGAGGTGATCCTGCAAACAGCCTTCAGGGGTTTGATATTAACTCCATCCTCCTTAGTCTAGACAGGAAGCCCCCTCAACAGTCCTGAACAGCCATCACTACTGTTGTTGAAGTCAGGGGTAGGAGTAGGTCATGCTCCTAGATGCCTCTCATTCCTTGAATAGAGACATCTAGAATTGAATTATGGTGTGCCATTTCTTGAGGAACATGTTTCCAAGACATCTTCCTTAGCCTTGCTAGAAAAGTACAAAGAAATTGTTTGACACTCTCTCTCTCTCTCTCTCTCTTTCTCTCTCTCTCTGTGTGTGTGTGTGTGTGTGTGTGTGTGTGTGTGTTGGTGTTTCAGCTAAGTTGTTAACAGCAGTTAACATGTCGATGCATTATTAATAGAAAACTACATGCAATAGGTTCACATTAAGTGTATGAATAGGATAATGACAGTGTGTCTGTAACATATGGACTGGGGCCTAGTCCAGGATTTTTGTGTGTGCCCCTCGCCCATTGAAAAGCTGGGGTAGACCCCAGCACCAATATCCAAACTCTAAATCTTACCCCAACCTGAAATAGTTAACAAAAACTGAAGAATTTTACATTAAACTATGAACTTTAACCCTTAAGCCCTAACCTAAAACACAGATTAAAGTTATTAAAAGTACAAAGAAATGTGCCACAATTAAGTTAAAAACACACCCTCAGCCATGCAACGTTTGTCCCAACAGGACAAAAATATATAAAAGATTGATCATGATCCAAACTCAATGCTCCTGCTGGAAAGTTCACACTTTGATTAAACCACACAAGCATGCTGTTTAGTGTGGGTAATTTAAAAATGTATTTCTACTCTTCAAGAAATTTGGTGAAGTAAAAAAGCAAACCCGAGCCAGCGAATAGCGTTATAAAGCAGCGCACCCACACTTGGTGGTCTGGCTCAGCCAATGCAGGGGGAGTGTGGGAGTTATGAAAATAAACTTTGCCTTCTTGCTTTGAGGGTGGCCAGTGCCATTCTTGGTTGGGGACAAAGAGGCTCTGGTGAGTGTTAGAGCTGTCACTGCACCTTTCCCTCCCGCCAATGGAGGGAGCATTCCTAACATTCTAAGCCCCTGCTGGAGCTGTACCTGAGGAGGCTGATCGAAAGAAGTGTAGGCCTGTCCAACAGAGGGCCTCATTTTTATGTCATCACTGTCAGATTGAACATGACGCACAGAGACTAACCTAAACCAGAACTCGAAGAGTCATGATGCTTAGTAAAACTGAATTCTCTCTCTCTCCCTCTCTCTCT
>JAYDZG010000009.1:9000579-9011479 GCA_034509265.1 Microcambeva bendego | reverse complement strand
AGGGCTGTGTGTGTCTAAGAGTGCCTGGACCAAGCAAATATACTCAGCTTAAAAGCAACGGAATTGACCATGCTAAAATCAAGAGAAAAAAGGGAGAAAGTGCATAAATAAACCGAAAAATACACCACAGATTAAAATTCAGTTCAGAAGTATTTTATTTTTTGTCTGAAATAACAGCAATATATTCATAAATACCTACTTACTACATTCAACAAAGAATATATTACATTACATTGAATTCAAACAAGTACATTTTCTCTTAAAAACAGGATTTCACAGCATCTAGACTTCCTGGGGTGGTTTTGTGGGTGCGTGCGAGGGTCGGGCGTGGACGCGGTAGGACTCGCCGAAGTGCGCGCACACACACTTGGACGTGATAGATGCTCAGCAGGGCCAGCCTTGTGTCTGTAAACATAGGACCTCCTCGAGAACGTGCCTATCCTGTAGGCGTCTGAACTAATGACATGATTAGGTGAGAGGTCCGATCATAAAGCACAGCCTGCTAGAACGTAGCCTGGTTTGGAGTAATGCTAACAGCCAACTGCATCGCATGCTATTTCTAAGCTTTTGCCATTGTAGGTCTTGGCTCTAATGATACTGCTGCTGCTTTGGCTACTGCTGACTGGACAGATTGTTCAAGGCTTGGGGGGCATGGCACTCACTGGGCATGAGCGAGAGTTAGTTGGTTTGTACGTGGGTATGAGTGTGTATGGCAGCACAGCTGGAACTACTGGTAAGGGATGAGTGAAAGCAACAATGGGACAAAGAATGCGACTCAAAAGGTAAAGTCCAGCACCTGTGACTGAACCATTGGTGCTGTTCATTTTAAGTATTGTTCATGTTAAATGGATGAATTATTCTTTATGTACATAATAGGGTACATACATAGCGGTAGATTGCCTGCACTCATTTCTTGCCAAGGTCTGGAAGAAAAGTATATTAAATACTACCGTGAAAAAGTCCTGCCTTGAAGTACATTTCGTTTAATGATGTATGTTTAATCGTGCAATTTCGTTTATTTGGCATTGGTGATTAAAAAAGTCATTATTAGAGCTATCTGATCCATACTCTAGCTCACAATTGCTTTTAATACACTGCAAAACTGTGATTCCATGTGGGTTTTCAGCAGGTGTAGAAATAAATAGCACGGGTTTGAAAAAGTAATCATAAAGGTCAAATCTGTGTTACATCTCACTGCTTAACTAGATGTTTCAATGCATTGAAAGTATTGCAAATCTGTTTGGCCACTAACACTAAACTTGCAAAGCCGTGTCTGTAAAAAATATATATTGGAATTGATTACAGTATAGTAGTTCAGGGAACACCCAACCATCCAAACACTAAAAAGTATTTAGACACAATGGTATTGTTGAGCATTTCAAAAATGCATTGTATTAAAATAAAAGCTTTTCACTGTCTGTTGTAATGTGTATGGTTGGGACTTCTGTTGCTCAAGAAAGCATCAATTGATGTTTTAGTTAAGTTCAGAGCTCTTCGGTGGGGCTGAAGTCAAGACTCTTCTTGAAACCAAGCTTGCAGGAAAGGGCCTTCCCTAAACTGTTCCTACAAAGTCAGAAGCATGTGTTTTTTATACTTAGTTGGCAACTGTTATGGCTGAAATGCTTCAATTTAAGAATTAGAAGGCATGTCCTAATATTTTTTTCCATATAGTGTACGTACTATCAATACCATAGACAGTCGAGTGTAGAGTTTTGTTCAATTAAAACAATCCAGCAATTCCTTGTTCCGTCATTATTAAAAGTATCTAAAGTTCAGTTGTGTGTATAAAAATAAGGTCTTATTTTAACCTTATTATTTCTCATTGTCTTTGACAGAATAAATGGTTCTACAATATAAAATGATTTTCTTTTCTCTTCCCGCATGAATGACACGACTGTAGTCTTGGGTACGGTTCTGATGACTAGAGGTGTCACTGATCTGTTACTGCATTTGGGGATTAATGCAAGTTTACATAGCACACGGACTAACGCTCACGCACACATACGCGCACACACACCCTTGATCCTGACCAGCAGCAATACAAACACTAAAAGCAAGGCTTCTGCTTCACGCCCTAAAAAGCATGTGCATATTTTTAAAAAATGGCAGGCTTCTTTTTTTTTCCAAAGAACAATTACTGTGTATGTTATAAAAACATAAAAAAATGTTTCTTTTTTCTCCCCGTTTCATTTAAATATTTACAATACAAGGCTAAAGCACCTTTTTAAAAACTTTCTTGAATAAAACATTTTCCTTTACTTCTTTTTTTTTACACGAAAATGTGCATTTCAAGTTCTTCCCTAATTCGAAAGGAGTTCCTCATTTTAACACAGTACGTCCAAGTAGTTCTGGCTTTCTTTGTCTCATAAGTGCATTTCCATTTGAAAGCTCCTTGGATCTCCAGGTGAGATGTCACATGATGGTCACATGATGATTTCAGATTCCTGGCTTTATTTGAATGGGATGATAATTTGCCGTGTACCTCTTCTCTGTACACGTTTTGGACTGTGTGTTCCAATGTATTCCAGCTGTGCCGACAAGATCTGCTTACTCGCCGAGTCCTTCACTCGTGGCACGTCGATTCGATTACAGGCTTCGCCTTGGAGTTTTCGGCCCTCCACGGTGCATCATCTCTCAACGCAGGGGAGCCGGGAGCCTCCGGCCCCCTTCTGGGGGACCCGAGGGGGGTAGAAGTTCTGAGCTTTACAGGGAAAAGGGGGTTGGAGGAAGTTCAGTGGAACACTGGAGGTGTCACCTGGGAGGATAGCCCTTGAAGTGAGCCCTGTTCCAGGTGGAGTGTGGAAGGGTCAGGCACTTTCTGAAGTGCTCCAGTTCGGCCTGCAGCTTCTCCCTTTCAGCCGCCAGCTTCTGCTTCTGGGCCATCAGCTCCTGCAGCGAGATGAAGAGATTTTATGCACAACTGGAATTCACATCATGACAATCACGGTGAAAAACGTGTTGCCAAGTAGAGGAAAAGGTTGAATTTTGAACTGTTGTGAAGGAAAGAGAAAGAAAACTGTGAGTGTGTGAAACTTACCCCCATGGTGTGAGAGACCTTCTCAGCAGTAAGGCTGAGGCTGTAGTGTTGGGCTTCCAGCTTCCTGCATTGACTGTGCAGCACCTCTCGCTCAATAGTTTGCTCTAATACATGAACATAAGGAGGAAGAAAAAAAGATTAAATTGTATGCCTATCACTTAACTAGTGAAAACAAATGTGTGCATGCTGGGTTGGACATCTCAATGGGTATAATGGACATAACACCAGGGCACACAGAAAAAGAAAAAAAGAATTTATTTTCTTTCTGTTTAACGACATTCTGAAAGATATTCGTGTTTTCCTTAAATAACATCTGTTACTTTAGACGCGTTTCACACGTACTCATTTCTGTTACGTGATAAAAAAAAGAAATTAAGCTCACAAGCTAGCTAGCTGCCATGCTAAACGATGTGAACGTCTAATTGCAGTGAGAACAGCCTTGTGTTCTCACTTGTTGTCAATCATTGGTGAGTAATAGTGTTTAGCACGTTGTGAGTTTTTTATTTTCCTTTATGATATTTGATAAGAAACCGGTGCTAAAAAGCCAGAAGACCGCTGGTCCAGATAATCTATTAATAGCGCAGGTGTCTTGAGCAGCCAGCAGAGGGCGCCAACGTACAACGACAATAAATCTGAGCTATTTCATAACTCGGGCAAAGCAAATCATGGCTGTATGATCATCGATAGCACCTCCTGAGATTCTAAGAGAGTTCAATTTAGAAATCTCATCAGCTGTGAGAAAGACCCCATTAGAGTCCCCAAAATTAATAGTATTTTTGAAAGGGTTCTATTTTCTATGCAGGCAAGAATTTCACCAAACTTGGTAAAACAGCGCCATCTGCTGTTAAGACGCACAACTAACCTTTCTCAGTCAGAAGCAGGTCAGAAAAGACACGCCAAAAGTAACTCACCCTCTACGTATTCCTGATATGCTTCGAAGATAGACTCGATCCCGTGCCACCGAGGCCTGTGAGGCTCTTCTTCATCCTCGTCCTCGTCACCTTCTTCAGAGTCTGATTCCAGGCGGGGGACTTCATCGCGCCGTGGTCCGGATGTGCAGTGCAGGCCATTGGGCTGAAGCGGCGGGTGTTGGACTGGGTGTGAACTGTGCCCTGCGCCGCTCTGCAGCTCAGGAATGTTGTAATGGACAGTGGAGTCCATGGTGTGGTTGGGCTCAGAGATGGCTGCGGTGCTACCTGGTGAAGAGGAAAAAAAGGCATGCAATGAAGTGACGTTTTAAAAGGGGAACCAAACCAAAAGGCACAATGGTCTATGGCTAAATGTGGCATCAGTAAAGTGTTGGTACAATAGACATGAAGTGAACATCTATCATTAAGTGCATGTCGGTTTACAGCACCAAGTTCGCTTTGTAATCATAAATAATATTTCCAGAATTATGCAAGTAAAGGAGAAAAATATTTGTAAACTAAGGTTATTCGTCCCATGTCTTTAGGTAAGATTGAAGTATACGATTCAATGGAACCTACAGAAACATTTTTGCTTTGTTCTGGCTGCTGTAATTGGAAATAATACATTGCTGGCCAAAAGACACCTAAATTAAAATTGTACATATCAGTATGAGTTTTTAACCTGACAGTTGTAACTATTTAGAAAATGCTCTAAGATGTTTTTTTTTAACAATTTTGACCGAAGGCCATTCATAAGGTAATGTTGGATTGGCTTGAGGTCAGGAATTTGGACAGTCCACAGAAACTCATCAGACTTTAATCCTTACTTAAATAAATGTATAATGATACAGGACCATAAAATGGCTCTCCCTAAATATATATATAGAGGATTTAAATAAAGGATTTAAATCATATTGCCCTGAATGAGATGCTGGTGAACGAATACAAATTCAAGCTACCCACCTTTGTGCTTTTGCAGTGCTTTCTGGGTGGACTGCAGCACCGACTCGTGGAACTGCTGGGCGAACTCCTCAGCAGTGAAGCTTTCCCAAGGCTTGGTCCTGCCATTCAGGGTACCACTGCCCTCTTTAGGGAGCAGGGCAGGTCGGGCACTGTTCAGCAGGCTGGGGGGCTTTTTGACCATGATGGTGTCACTTCCTTTGTTTTTATCTGCGTATGGAAGGGAAAGTGGAGTTTCCTTCAGTCTTGGGGGATCGGAGGGAGGTCTGAGCTGCTTGATAGGAGCAGCGGGAGCAGCTGGCTCGACTGGCAGTTGAGGTCCGGTGGAAGCGTGTGGACTTGGGGGTCTGACACTGAGTAACTCGCCCGACTGGCCAGAAGACTGCGATAATGAAGGATCTAGGAAAAGCAACATTGGTACATAAACTATAGGAATAAATACATGTTGATCAGTAAAATGCAACAAAAAGTCAAAGAATACAGAGTCCTAGAGATTGTGGAATCTGTAGGAATGTACAACTAGCCAGTGCAAAGATGGATGCAAAGGTTTCATGTCTGTGAGGGTGACGTGGAAAAGCCTGTGTGCCTTTCTCGGCTAACAAGGGCATTGTGTGGCATGAAGACGTTGCAAACCAAGTTTGAAAGTTGTCAGACAGTGCTATGATATACCCAGAACTTAAAATGAACTCATTTAAGAATAGTGAGGGGAGTCACATAAAGCTTAGCATTGCTCTCTATACGTGATATGGCTCTTTGACACACCTTATCTGCACTATCCCTCAAAGTGGCTTTGTGTAAATTCAACTCTCCTTGATCAGAATCAGGAGTTGTACAGAAGGCAGCGGACTAATAATCGTGATTCTGAAATGACTAAATTGAGAGATAATGGGGGAACCACATGGAGCTGTCAGTGCTTTCCCTCAATAGCTGAGACTGCAGCAGTTACCGTACTGTAATTACACAAGATGTACTAATAAAAAGTAGAAAATTGACCCAAAGCAACCCTGACCAGTACACACCGGCCAAAGATAAACGAATAAATGATTTATATAGAAGTATCCACTATGTATAAATGTGATACTCTAAGAAAATGGCAGGAAATGTGTGTGTGTGTGTGTATGTGTATGTGTGTGTGAAACCTTACCAGACTGATGGGCTGATGGGCTCTTGCACAGTGGTAAAGGGTTGTTTCTGATAGTGTCTAGAGTCACACTCTTCTGTTTAATGGCTTGCAGCAACTCCACTACTCTTTCATTTTCTGTCCAGGAAAAGAACAGACACGAGTGTCAGTGGGAAGAGTCGTGACTTTCAAGAGCTGCACAGCGTTCTCACAACCATAAAAAAATAAATCAAAGAAAATAGTACACACACGGAACGTCTCCTGAGACTATGCTGAAGTCTGCTTTAAGCAAAGGTGTTTATGCCGAAGTTCACCAACAGATTTGTCATTACTATGCATAAAAAGCAACATCGATCTAAATGATAATAATAGTCATGCTATTTCAATAGGCAAGGCAAGGATATTTGCACCATTGTCTAAACCAGCGGTTCCCAACAACTTTTTTCCTCTTGGCATCCCTGTATGTTCCCCCTTGACATGCATAATAATATTATCCTTGTGCTTTGGCAAGAATGATAAAAAAGTAGAAGCATCTTGCTCATGAAAATTTTAATGAATACACAATCAAGATGTTGATCTGTATTTTCTGATTTTGTTTGATTAGTGACTTTTCAAACCCTGGGTCACAGAAAATAGGCACTTAAACGTGAATTAACTTGTACACAAATTCCCCCTGGTAGAGGCTTTATGTGACCTCTTGTAAACCAGAATGCCATTTTTATGAATTAAATGTGTATGTGTGTTTTGAAAATAAGTGGGTTTACTTCTAGATTACTTGGGTTGGGAGTCTCTGCACCTGGTTCTATAACTAAATCTGAATCATTCCTATCCTCCATCCATTGACCTTTGAGAATGAAACTATAGTGTGTTTCCATACCTCAAAGAACCTCGCTATAGGTAGTTTAAAATAGATCAAATTATCACATCACAAGAGATCTCACCTCTACCAATAGCCTAATTATTTTCCCGTCCCAATCCCATTGTGTGTGATTATCTTTTACTATACTCAATAAACTGCTCACTGAGCCCCCCTAGTGGCATCCAGGTTGTGAACCACTGGTGTAAACAATAGGAGTCAAGGCCAAACACATTCTGATGAGGCCACCTGGTTTCTCTTGAGAATGGACAGCAGCCACCAGAGGGTGGTTCACAGTTCATTCATGTTTCTTCAGTTGCTGTGAGACCTTGCTTTAGGCTACCAAAAAGGTCTGTGTGTAGATAGTACCTTTCCTCTGCTGTGTGGTGAGGTGGTTAAGGCTGAACATAGTGAGAAAGCGTTTCTTGGCCTCCAGCTCTGGACTCTTGTCCATCTCCTCCGGCGTGAAGCGGGTACTCAAGGGAGGGATCGAACGCTTGCTGGCCACGGCCGGAGGGGAAGGGCTTCGTTCCCTCAGCATCCTCCTCCTCTTTCTTCTTTTACGCTCCAGCAGCTCGTCCCGCCGAGACACAGTGGTCAAACCAAACAGCCGCAGAAAATCCAACTTCTGCAGGAAAGAAAATCCCAACATCAGCTTTTTATAGTATAACTCTCATTCAGAACTAATCAGTTAACAGCCTGGCTATCGTTTGTTAAGTGTTTTGGAGTGGTGCGCTACCTCTGTGGAGTCATCCAGTTTGAGTGGTGGCTGTTCTGCCACTCTTCTCAGATGAGCTCTTACTTCCTCTTCATCGCTCTCATCGTACGAATCATCAAGCTCGTAGTAATAGCCTGAATGAGAACACACCTGAGTTACATCCCTTGTTCACCATCATGGTTCTGATGCAAAGCTTTTAAAAACGACAACTACATTCGATTAGTCACTACATTGCTACAATTTGCGTGAGTGGTGCATTTCCTGAAGATGCAAGTGTGGTAGGAGTAATTGTGGTAACCAAATGATGTGTAGGTAGTCATCAACGGAATAAATATTTTAATTTGGAACATTGTTGAAATAAAAAAAAATATCGTAGTAGTAAATGGAGCGGATGTAGTGTGTGTGCTTATTAACAAGCTGTATTTAGAGTTGAAATGTAATTGATATCTTAATATTTAAAAAAAAAGAAATGGAAGTGAATGGAGAAAAAATGTGGCGTGGTGGGTGGGGCTGATGATTTACCACTTCAAAGGGAGTCGATATGTCAAAGACTAGTGAATAACAAAATTGTGATTATCTATTATTAAATTTCACTACTGGAACAATATTAATGCCTTTTCTGGTGCTGGTAAAGTCCTTAGTGGGTATGTTAGATACCAAATAATACAAACAACTGTATCCACAACCAAATCAAACCTAACTTAACAATCAAAGGAACCAATTCATTAGAAAGGTCGATTATGCATGAAGAGAGAAAATGGACAGGCTGCAACAAGACTGATGTATATAATTAGAGGAAGAACGAACGATCCATCAAGAAGCCTAAAAGCCCTAACAGAAGACAGGATGTTCGGTTGAAACACTATCCACATGGCTGCCAGGAGATGCAATCGACTGGACGATACCAGACGAGACTTCCAATCAATATTTCGTTTCATCCCAATGGGTTCACTGGAGTTCCTCCACACAAACCAGTCAGACCTTGTTTTGTGCACTTGGGCATCATCATACTGGAACAGGAAATACTATTTCAAACTGTTGCCACAAAAATGGAAGCACATGATTTATTTAACATAGAGCACATTTCATAACACGCAGTGATTCTCATTTCACCACAGCTGGTGCATTTATGCTCTCCCAAGTTTAGAAGGAAACCCAAGCAAAATTTTCATCTCCATGAACTCAGAGGCTATAAAACTGGAACCTTCAAAACTAAAGACAACTTCACTTGAAGGTCTACTACATCTCGTCCAGTCACTTTAGGTACATCCTTTGAGCCTGTAGTAGCTTTCAAAGCTTTAGGTCCCATAAGGGTCTGGATTGGCAAGATTGTAGCCTAGAGTAGTAAGCAGAAGGTTGCTGATTTAAACCCCCAACACAGCCAGGTTGCCACTGTTGGGTCTTTGAACAAGGCCACTGAAAATCAATTGCTTGGGCTGTATACTGTAATTCACCAATAAGGCCAATAAGGCCCTTTCTCTTTCAGGAATTCAGTGCCAAATGTTTAATGTGGAAGCAGGAAACACTTGGTGCAAGCCATACTCTAGACAGGGTGCCACTGTATGGCAGAACTTTGGCAACCCATCCAGTTCAGACATCACCAGTTTTGTCTATGTAGATGCTTAACTGGCTAATAGCAGAGGCAAAATTGAAATGTACATATCTAACCAATCATACTACAAACAAAACCCTTTAACCCACCTTTCTCCCTAGCTTCTCTCCTCCTCCTCTCCTCCAAGTCTAGTTTGCTGATTGGTCGTCTGTGCTGCTGCAAGAACTCATCATACACAAGCATCGTCTCGGCTCCCAGTCTCATCGGCGCCCCCTGGAAACTCTTGTGCGTGCTGTTCTTCAGTGTGCCGCTCAGCTCTCCGTATTGACTGGTCAAACTCATCGTCGCCCTCTGTTGGTTCAGAAAGGACTGTGTGGATTTCTCCAGCTCGGCGAGGAAAGGTCTGGGTTCGGAGAAGCCCGTGGGTCGTATGAGCGGAAACTTCTCGATTACTTCCTTGGGCTTTTCCGAGCTGTAATGACGCTCGGATTTGGTCGGGGGCGGGGGAAGACGAGCAATGTCATAGTGGCCTGAATGGGGCTCGTGCAGGGGCCGTCGTGGCTCGGAGGAGGTCTCTATTAGTGAGGCGGGGTTCCAGAGCGTGGTGGGAGGAGCAGGGGCGTGGTCTCTGGGCTGGGGTTTTGGGGAGATGAGAGGTGGAGGGGCACCCAGGTGAGAGTGATGGTCTCGCTCACGTTCTCTGCTGTTGGGTTCGTGGTGGTTTGGAACTGATCTGTGGCAGAAGAAAAAAAAGAGGTGAAGAATCTACAAGGTTGTCTGTCCTATCAGTCTATTTGCTTGCTCAGTGGTCCATTTTGTTCCAAGTCTTTCCATGTCTCTTGTCTATTTGTCTGTCAATCCATTTTTTGTCTGCTGTTCTATCCATCTGTCTTTCCATCTTTCAATCCATATAATCCAGTTTATCTGTCAACACATCCATCAAGCTATTTGTCATTCTTTCAGCTACAACCTTTTCGGTCCATCTGTTGGGCCATGTTTGCAAAAATGATTGAAATATTAAATGTAGGATATTAAATGAAGGAGGCTAATCACCTCAGAATGTGCTCAACTCAAAATGCAACTGACTGCTACTACAACACGGCACTTTTTATATGTCCGAGAAGAACATTTCTCTGCCTTGTATTGCAGAAAGCAAAGAAAAAATGCTTACATTTTTCCAGAAGCTGCACCAGAAGCTGCGTGCATACTGCACACTTGCGTACTGATGAGCTTACTGCTTTGAATTTATTACCTATTGTTCAAGTATGCGATTTCAGACACAGAAAATAATCCTCTCTACTAATACTCTCATACTGTCCATCCTGGCTGAGCAGGCTATTAGACATCTGATAACACTAGCACTGTAATTAGCAGTCTGGATTTCTCTCACACGCACACACCTCCAAAGCCCTCACTGGATTTGACCTCTTGAATGCAACAAATTCAAAGGCCACGCGGCTCCGGTTACCCAGGTACTAAGGATCCCTGTAAACAAAGCGTACAGGCCGAGTCATAAATCACTGGTAAGTGACCGTTGGCGCAGGTGTCCGATGCCTTAAGGTGGTTAAGACGCTTTGTTTGAAAGGGCTGCTAAAAAAAAAAGTCACTTTTCAAATCTCCACCCACTTCCACAGATGAGTGAGATAAATGTGTATACAGGGAAGTGAGTAGTTTCAGTTCGTTATAGAGAGCAGTGAATGTTGATCTAAACATGGACATTATTATTGTGTGATATGAGATAAATCTATT
>JAYDZG010000009.1:8979563-8994521 GCA_034509265.1 Microcambeva bendego | reverse complement strand
AGTGAACTGTTATACAGGGAGAGCTTAACTTCAGGGCTTGCAGATAGTCACTGCTTAAACGCCTTTCAATAGAGGATCGAGAGCTAATATGGTTCTCTCTTAAACCGCTGTTGTCATTTTCCAGGTGTCGTCTTTTTTATTTCTCTCTATTTTGTCAAAACATTTTCTCAGATTTTAGCATATTTAATAAATTGATTAGATTAAGCTTCCTTTTAAAAGACTGATAGAGAGCCGACGGACGAATCTTTTCAACTGTGCAAGGTCTGTTCATATGCTGATCAGCTAAGTTCCAGGCCTACTGTAATGCTAATAAACTAGAATAGATTGATAAATATTTTAGCCTAAATGTGGCTAGCAAATGTGGCTAATATAAATACAAACTAGTTCTTTGTGTTCGCTTGTCCTGCCCTTCTCTTGGTAATATCAGGGCATGCCAAGTAAGGAACCAAAGACTCTTCGCAATAAACAGTCGATTTAAGAACAGATGAGCAAATATCCAGTGTCTTAATGTCTCTAGGAATCTGAAAACGTCATCAGACAGCCTCTCACTGGAGAAAAGCGCATTTAGAGCACCATTACCTCTGTGCTCCTGTCCCAGCCAATGACCCGTCAGCACTCAACCCCAGTCGCATGTAATATTAAATGCCTCCAATGCTTGCACTTCCTTCCTGTCAGTCTCTTTTTCTTTCCACCCCCACCCCCCAACTTCGTGTTGTTTACCACACTCCACTTAGCAGCACGACCGCCTCTGTACGTCTCCCACTTGTGCCCCCTGACCTGCCTCTGCCTCCTCTAAGCACCCCATTCTGCTAATGGCTTTGTAAGCGCTCGTGGGGATAGGAGGGATACAGGGGCCATTTGGTGATGTGTAGCCAGGCAGAAAAGTGCTTCATATATGTGAAAAGAAGTCAGAATAACAGACCACGTGGCATCTCCAAGCCCTCCAACGTTTACTAACCCGCCTCCCAAACACCCTCCTCTCTGGAATTATCGACTGTCGGGATCAGACAATCTGTAGGGGAACAGTCGCACATTAGCACCACTGCTTTGCTTTATTTGTGGCTCGGCTGCTGACATTTAGCCACGCCGGTCTAGGCTCTATGAAAGCCATAAAGCAGAATTACGAGAGCTCTGCAGGGGAGGGTCTGTGCTTCCTCTCCAAATGTTGATGTGAGTTAAATGGACGGCTCTCTTCAGGGCCGGTCTGGATCATCGCTCTGGGTGTTCTCAAACTATGAAAAAAAGACAGGGTGTCTGTTTCTATTTTCACATGACAGCTGTTCAGCACACGGTCCAGGGAAGATGATGATTTGATGCTCTACGTTCGATCACTTCCTGGTGCGAAAAGTTAACAGTGAATAAAGTCATAATGGCTTTTTAATTTGCCTCATTAAGATGGCAATGCTTAATTCTGTGCTGCGAGGCAATAGTCTGTTGTTCAGTGATTGTAAAGACCTCAGAACTTCTGTCTCCAAGCAGAAATATTAAATATGTAGACAGAAAATTGCAAGAGCAAATTGCAAAGCAGCAAGATGTTACTTAATTAAATTGACTTGAAAGTGTTTAACAGTGTGTCCATGCAGGGTATACAGCTAGTGCAACTCAAGCTGGAATCCTTGCTTTACATGTTTATATTCTATAAAGAAATGAAATGCTTAACTTTACAATAAAAAATCCAAACCTAATTGGGTGTGTATACATTTAAAAAAAAAATACCCAGTGCTTTCCCCCACCATCATCAAAAGTAGTTGTTAAATGCCACACATGTAACTATGAAACACCAACTTAATGTACATGTTTTGATCCAGTAATGTCCAAACGACTTTCAGAATCAAGCTAAAGCTAAAATCTTACAAGGCACTGCATCTTTAAACCTGGAGACTACCTTAAACTGAATTCCTTTTGGGTTTGCTGATGAGATCGTTTTTCTCAGACTGGCATGTTGACCTTTGTGCCCTCTGCTGGCTATTCAGTTACAATGCAACATCACAATGTGGTTTGTGTGTTTCTCACAGGGGTGGCAGGTGTGAGGTGGGTCTGCCCACATTAAAAATGAAAGAAGAGTGTGTTGTTTTCAGGGCCTGCGGCCTGCCTGCTGCCTGGCTCTGTAAAGCTTTTGTGTCTTTTGTCTGCCAGCCACTCAGGCAAAACAAGTGACAACGTTTCACCGAAAGGTACAACCCCCACCGTGGCCACTGAAATTCACTGGCAAAGGGTAAAACACACTCATATATTACATATTTACTGAAACATGTTGTACAGTTAAGATCCCATTTCAACATTGGCAGTGATGGGTAAGACAGGTGTCTTTTTATAGTTTGTCAAGCTACCGGATGACCTGATTCTTTCTTACCAAAATGCATTTTGTTGTAATAATTTATGCATTTTATCCTTTGCTGAGGATCCCAATTTTAAAAGCTACTCTCTGCAAAACTATGTACTCCTAATGATTTCACATTTTAACTGCAAGTCGTGACTGACATGCCAACATTGCTGCTCCTTCTGGATGAGATGGGGACATGGCATGTTTGCACAGGGAATGTCCAAGAATGAGACTGGACTGAACAATGACTTTTGAGGAGGGGTTATTCACCTGCTGCAGTGGGCAGTATCTCAGCCCCTTCTTTTCACCCTTGCTCTCACATGAAGCGGGACAGGTGCCTCAGTCTGCTAACCAGGGTCCTTGAAGGCCCAACACATTTTTGGCACCACACTCTTTCCCACCCAGCAGATTGTGGGAATTGTGAGCACTAGATTAGCCGACTAGTAGAAGAGCTGAGGTTCAAACTGGTGTGGACTGGACGGATATCCCGCTGTGCAACTAAAATGCAGACAGTTGAAGCCTGGCTAGTAGGGTACTGGATGAGTAACCAAAAATTGCTGGTTCAAACAACACCACTGCCAGGTTGTCACTGTTGTGCCTTTAAATAAGGCCCTTAACCCTTATTGCGTAGTAACACTGCACTGTCAGTTGCTTTGGATAAAAGCCACTTGATAAATGGTGAAAATGTAAACATAAATATTGATTGCATAAGATGCTTTAATCATGAATTTATTATAATAGACTGTGTGTGCATTTCCTAATGTATGAAAAACAAGTAGCATTGCTGACCCTTACCTCTCCCTGACCTATGAACTCATGGCAGAATGTGCTCTCCATTCACAAAGAAGCATCTGCATACTCCAGACACACACAATGCATTATAGGCTAAGTGAGCGCCTGCTCGTTTGCCCTTCCTGTGCGTCAAGGGTCGGGGGATCACTATGCATCAGAATGACATTCTCTGGCGTCCCTCAGATGAAGCGATAAATACAAATTGCCAATTATGAAGCAATTACAAGCCGGGGCGACAGAGCGACGCCCTCTTGTTGAAAGCAAAGCTTCTCACCAGTGCGGTTTCAGTATCTTCTACTATTTCGAAAATACTTACAAAGCAATTCTGGCACTACGCTATATATATATTTTTTATTTCAGCACAGATCTACCCAGAATTAAATTGAATTATTGTATAAAAGGCAGGGACAGTTAGCCCATCAGACACACTGTCTGCTGCTATCAATGCAACAAAATAGCGATAGGTCCAGCCAACTGTTTTTTTTTCTTTTTCTTTTCTTCTGCTGCTTATGCAAGTTGGGTCAGAGTCCAGTCGCCACAGCTTTAGGCTTTAATTGGATTGACAGCTTCAGGGGGAATAGGACATTCGCCAGGGGAGGCGTGGAGGGGTGATCCAACTCAAAACGATGGCGTAACCTCCTCACTCTGAGCTGATTAAGAGTGAGGAGTGAACAGAGCTCTTTTTGTTCAGGATAGAAAGAGGGCGGGGGGGCTTGGCTGAATGAAGATCGGCTGGGGCTGATACACAGGCACTGACCTAAACTGGCACTGCTGTGTCAACCTGGCTGACCCTGGACCCCAAAGGCATCAGAGTGCCAATTGCTATTAGCCAAAGGCCACAAGAAGTAAAACACTGTATTCAGACACAGCCTTAAAGACTGAGAGCTACTTCTGGTTTAAGCTTGGCAGTGTTGAAAAGTCATATCAGTAGGAAAAAGAATACACACAGATTATATAACAGCAAAATGACTATCTGTGTTCACTCAAACAGGAGAACTGGACACGAGCAATGTAGCCACAATATACTGAATTATTGCCAAACTGTTGGCATAATTAACAAATAATAATAAATAATGATTTCCCCTTTTGTCTGGAAATTGATAGTTCAAGTCCCATTTCCTACCATTAGTCGTAGAGCAAGCTCGGCTTTGGTCACTGAGCAAAAAGGGACTATATATGTTCTTTATCAATATTATTTTAAAGTTAACCAAGCCAAGGCAGTTCAAGGTGCACTCTTGTTCCATGCTGTTGTGTAGGCAGTGAGGGCAGGAGTATTAGTATTTGGTGTTTGAACTCCCAGTTCAAAACTCTGCATTACCACTGCTCGGCCAGGCACCCCCCAACTCACTAGAATGCACAAACCAGTGCATTGTAGTGCCACTCCCAAGCCTGGATAAAGAGGAGGGTTGTGTCAGGAAGGGCATTCGGTGTAAAAACGTGAAATCAATAATGCGGACCACAAAACACTGTGACGCAAGGGGAGCAAGCTTAAATTATTCACATGATGTGAAACCAGCGGTGCATTGCATTTTTTTGCTGATGGCATTCAAATGCTATGATGCTGGGACAGTGAATAAGAAGAGTGTAAAAATCTAATTTGTTTTAATCCTTGTGACTTTGTGAAGTTCAGCTGTTCCCTTTCATCCTGAAACAAAGCTAAAGGGGCTGGTCAGGGAGACCAGGAGTCAAAAACAAGTTGGGGGAAGCACAACGGCCATGGCCATCATAAGAATGTGATGGATTTGGCTCTTGCTAGCTAGTGGATGAAGATGAGAAGGATTAACCGTTAACAATAATCCTTTATCAAAGCATCCACACCTTTCTTACACAGCGTGGGAGGAAAGCAGGGATGAACTTGATTTCCAGACACAAGAAGAGGGCACAGATGTTGTTAAAAGCCATCGACTCTTCCATGACGCCTTTTGGCATGTATCCATATGCCACATACACGTTACACTGGCATGCCTTTACAGCTCCCAGTTCCCCAACAAAGGTGCACTGTGTGTAAATATTGAGGAATAAAGTATGAAAAATCATTCACTTGATGCAGTGAAACATCTGGACCTACAATTTGTAGCCCTGTAATTCTACATCATTTTGAATAACTAATCATTCATCCGTGACAACCCCGAAATTCTATTTTGCTTTAAGTTGTGCAGTACAGCAAGGGTCCAAATGTGTGCTATGAAAGTGAGACAAAATAATGTTACCTCTCTTATGGAGCGACTCTCACTCCTCCACAGGCCGTTGACCGTTTTAGTGGGGGCAATGGTTACTACAGGTGGGGTGCTGGGAACACTATGGCCTCCAGGCGGCACAATCACTTGGCCCAGAGGTCCCCGCTTGGGTGTGCTCACTGGAGAACTCTGGTTGGTGGCTGGAGATGAGACAGGGGACGATTCGCTACTGATAGATGAACCTGCAAAGATAAAGGTAAAGAGAGGTAAGAAAAGAAAGAAATCTGATGCGTATTTATGTTTCTCTTTGATGATTTAACAATTTAGTCAGATCAAACAAGGAGATGAAAAACGATTGCTGATATTTTAAGGTCTCTCTGTGGTATGTGATCACTGCCGCTTGGCAAAGTGATAAAACACACAGGAAACCATGGCCACAAAGCTGCTGCCATATACACACCTACGCACAGTATGCTGACACAAACACACTCAAACGATGAACCCTTGAAAGTCTCAGAACCTGATGAAGAATGTGTATCAACACATCTGCCCGTGATACATTATTGGAATCAGATTTCAAAAACCGATTCAGTGGTGTGAGAAAGTAATTGTCCCATTGTATCATTAAAAAACTTGACATGACCCAAAATAATCGGATTAAAATACAATTCTATCTGAAATAGCGTTCAGGGGATGCTGAGGGTATTAGGCTAGCCAGCTACAGCTGAGATCAGTGTCGGAATCTAAGCGGATATAATTGGCTATGTCAGGGGGGATGACCGAAGCCCTGCAAAAGATTTTTATTGGATGAGACTTTTGTTCAGCCGACACTTTGAGCTCAAAACATTTTGAGTAAAGAAATTGCTGTGATGAGACTTAAACCAACAATCTTGAGATTACTAGTCCAGTATTGCTGAGCGATTACTGCCGTTGTATCAAAAAGGTAAGTACGGTTCAGGTTGCCAATATAAACCAACATAATATCTCCAGAAACCAGCCAGCATGTCTTTAGAGTGTATGAGAAACCTGAAGCCACCAGAGGAAACCCACAGACACTGGGGGAATATGCAAACACAACCCACTCCACATGGGAAATGAACCAGGACTGTCTCAGACCTATCAAACCACCATGCAAAAATCTTTACAGGTTTTATTTATGTAAAAGCTTTTGCTTAACAAACTTTAAAATCATCAGGTGGCATGCAGTAGCAGTCAATTAAAAAAATCTTTATTTAATAATAATTCAAATCAGTGGTAGGGAAGTAATAAAAAGTGAAATCTACACAATTATCAACATACTTTGCATCCTTTAGTGAATTGAATTGTATTGTTAAGATTTCTGGTGTTTCCTTATTAACTTAATTAACAATTTAATACTTGGGCTGTGGTGCTTGAATCTTCTTCATATTCTCTTTACCATCTATTTCTAGCTAGTGACTCATTCACTCCCAGAGCTTCCTAATCACCAGACTGCTGAAGGGCAAAATTGCAATTCTAAAAGGTATCAGAATAAACTAAATACTTCAAATGCCGTTTGGACATATTTTCAGGTATTTCTAGCCCAAATAAACACAGAAAGTTGGATGAGTGTGGACAGAATTAGATCAACTAAAAACCTTTACTTGGAATAGAAGCAAAGCAAAAGAAAGAGAAAGTGCTGCATAGATTCTTCAAGGCTGTAGAAAAAAAAAACATGAATACATCCCAGGTGGCATTTAACGAATGCCAAGATTGGCATCTGCCATCAGGGTATTTTAATAAGTGGTCAGTGCAAATTAAAAAATTAAATCTAAATGCTTGCTGTTTTTTGACATGTAAGTAAATGCTTTCGGCTGCTCCCGTTAGGGGGTTGCCATAACGATGGTCTGCATTATTGATCTGCTCTGGTTTTTATGCCGGATACCCTTCCTGATGCAACCCTCCTCTTTGAAGGCAACCTTTGGTTAGAGAACTGGGCTTGCGATCAGAAGGTTGCCGGTTTGCTTGTTGGTCGATTCCCAGAGCCGACAGGTCACTGAAGTGCCCTTGAGCAAGGCACCTAACCTCTAACTGATCCCCGGGTGCTGTGGCAAGGGCTACCGACTACTCCGGGCACGTGAGCTCACTGCCCCTAGGGTTCATTAGTGTGTAAAAGTGATGAAGAGTATTCTAAATCTTAAAAAAAAAATGTAGTCCTCATTTGTGTGTCCAAGTCTCAATCATTCCCGATATGGTTGTGAGTGTAGAAATATGACATTGGTGGCATTTGCATAATGGCCCATCTGACCTGAAAGGTGACAGATATGTAAAGGAAATGATATGGTTCCAAAAACAAATAGGAAAGCCCCTCCTAAGGTGTATTACAAAAAAAGCTTAATTTAGAGGAGCTCCAGCGTCCTGCGCTGAAATAAGCTGGAGCATCAGAGGATGTCTTAACTAGCATCCGTGTCCTACCAAAGCATGGCCACAATTTTCCAGACATACCGCTCAAAAAGAGGACGTTGTCATGGCTGAAAAGATCACATCACCGTCATGCCACCATAACATGCATACTGTAATGCATCAGACCGCTGTATAGCTTTCCAGTAGAAAGCAGTATTACAATACACAACGTGCTCCATCTTAAAGGCCATTAAGAGCTGACATTTCTGATGAAGGACTTTCCGAGTAAATGACAAAGCCAGTCAAAGACAGGGGAGGTGAAACGGGGGTGGGAGAAAAGAGGTGGCATTTGCGAGGCTTCTGGATGCAGTAATTACAGAGCTGCTGCTGACTAAAAGCCATCATTAAAGATGTATGGGAGGAATTCAACCTGTTGCTAATCTGGACGTGGAGTACCACAGGCGCTTATCTTCATGCTCTGTTTGCCAACAACGGCTTTGGCATTGATCCAGGTCATTTTTTAATTGTATTAATTCAATTATATCATGAGTTTAGACCCTTTTGGAGGATCGATCATTTCTGAAGACTCAAACATAGAATCTTTAACGACCTTGCCGTTGTGCACACGGTTACAGTCATGATGGAGCAGGGAATTAACCATCCTAACTTATTGCAGCATATAATGTGCTTAAAATTATTGATTTATTACCCTGATTTGGTCGAAACAGATGGAATCAGTAATTAAAAGGCGTGTTCCAGTACTTGGGAATATGCTCTGGACAAGGAACCAATCCAAAATGCCTGTTTGGACAATAGAACCATCACAGTGTGCATGGGCCAACATAACTGGGGTACAACCTGATCATGCTTTCTATTATTGTTCCTAAGTCTGAAAAGTCAATGTGAACTTAATGTATGTCACCAGCAAAGGAGAAGCAGTTCAGTCTCTATTTTTTATTTGTTAATACATTAAGCCTTTTTCATTTGTTCTAATATGACAGATTTATAATGAGTGACTGAAATGTACAACATAAAAAGGCTAGATTCAGATATAACATGAAAACTTGGTTATTTTAATCATATTTAGTGTTTATTTCCTTTTTATAGAACTCCGATTGTTGCTGATAAGTAAGCACAACTGCGACACTACTCGCCCGAAGACTGAACAACTAAAGTAAAGGGGGTGAGGGGGTATCAGGGTGGTGACAGCATGTTGAAAAGTGAGACAGAAAGGAAGTGTGTCATGTCTGCACAGCAGCAATTAGTAGCCTACTCCTCACCAGCCATTAGTCTGTCCTGCTTCTCTCAGGCAAATCAATACCCACTCACAGCACAGAGGGGTTTAACACAGCCATCAAACTAAAGTGTGGTGGGACAGCTAATGCTAGCTTTATAGTGTGGGATACTTGGCCTGATTTTGCTGATGTGGACAAACATATATACTTTGGAATCAGTTCCTATAGTGTGAAAAGTAATTATCTTGTAAGCCTGGAGAATCTGGTCATCTGACCATGAGTGTGCAAGACAACCATTCAAGCCATGTGCACTATTCTGTATTTACACCAACCTCTACAATTTCCATGGCATTTTCCAGCCTTTCTGTAGAACTTTGGAGAGATCTCAGGTGTCTTTGCAGACCATCGTACAAAGTGAAGTAAAGCAAGGGTCAACAGTTTTGGTTTGAAGGAGCTCCAAAGATAAAAGAGAAATAACGTTTGCAAACAGCTACCACAAAGTGACCTCTATGTAGTCTTTTGGCTCTTTGTTGTAAACGCCTCTCACAAGAGTTTAAAAGATATCAGTAAGAATTGTCAGGAGAATTTGAATGACTGGGCACAGAGTTGGGTCAAAAAAGCCTGGATTGATGTTCCTGTTCATTCATTTACATTTTTGGGATTTAGCAGAGGCTTCTATTTAAAGCGACTTACAGAGCTGGAACAGTACATGGTCTGAGCAATTGAGGGTTAAGGGCCAACCTTGCAGTGGTGGAGCTTGAACCAGTCCAGTACCACCAGGCAACAACATACATTCCAGAGATGTTCAGTCTAGGCTAGTCTATAGGTTAACCCAGGGTCTTAGTTTAGCTGGACCAGGAAATTGCCTTCCCTAAACTGTTGCTCCAGACAAGGACTACAATTGTATTTGGCCTCAGCATCCTGTGGAGAATTCAATGATGGCCTTATCTTGAGCAAACTTCTGCTACCTTCTCAAGGACCCTCACACAATTGTATACAGATGATAGCACATCAGGTACATTCCAGATCATTCTGGATTTGGATGCGGACAGCAGTGTACCATACAAGTACAGCCTGGTCCAGTTTTCTTTTCTTTTAATAATGCAATGCAGCTTCTTTAGAGAGAAAAAGTGATGTAGTCATGTTCAACAACAAATCTGCTTCCAGCGGGCTCTCTGAAAGTCAAAAATCCAACCCTTTATCTGTATTGACATCACTAATAATTCAGCAATATCAAGAGAGGAGACTTGAGCAATGTGAAATATTCTTTTGTTAATCCTTCAACTCCTTTCTCACTCTGGTTTCCCTAAAGCTGTACCGCTCTCCTCCATCGTACAGCAGCCAGACCCTGTGTTACAGCATCCCTCCTGGCAGGGGGGGAAGGTAGGAGAGTGAACGTTCTCCCTAGTGGCGTTTTTTTTTCCTCATATTTTCTTTGAACTGTACCACTCATACACACGGCGGCAAACAAAGCCCCGGCTGCCCGTGCCCGAGCCGAATTCCTGGAGGTCTGCGTCTGAATGGCTGTCGTCCCGGATGTCATCCGGGCAGATGGGCCTCTCAATGATACGCACGCCATCTGAACCTCTGCAAACTGGTGTCAGTTTATGATATGCTAATAGGATTCAAATCTATTCGCCGTGGCATGTCCCTGCAAGCTGCTCGCTGAGGAAGCGTTGCCCATACCGGGGTCGCTGTGCTTCCTGTAGTACCAGGACACCCAGGCTGCTTATGGCAGAGCCTGGATGAATAGCTCAAAGCTAATTTAATACCCAAATTTTAGAACATTAGACTGTGTTACTGAAGCAGAAAAACCAGAATTCATTTGCAAATGACACTCAATGCAAAGATAACATAGTGAGTCATAGTCAAGCTAATCCTGCAGTATGAATGCAGATAAAACAAGAGAAAAACCTGCAAATCTGACAGTCCAACCAGAAGAAAAAATAGGTGAGGTTAAAGTGCAGGTACATGTACGGGAGGCCAGAAAGATTTGGAGTGAACGTAGGAGCCGACTGTCCTCACCGGTTTGATTAATGTGTTGTTCTGCTCTCTGTGAGCTCCCCCATTAACCCAGCCTCTCTCTCAAACTGCCTACACACACATGACCGGCCAGGCTCTGCCCGTGCACACACACACACACACACACACACACACACCCTCCCCTCCTGCTCTTTAAGAACTCAGGCCTGCATTAGAACAACATCAACACTTAATTAAACAGGCCATTTCACACCTGGTGTGCATAGCGGCGCTCGGGCAAGCCTGCTTCCATATGTTCGCTCTGGTCATGGACTGGCAACGCCACACAAAGGCCTGCTAATCTGAATCTCTCTCTCGCTCTCTCTCTCTCTCTCCCACACACAGTGTGTGTCTGTGTGCACATGTACTGTGTGTACATCGAGTCATGTGTTTGCTTTTGGGAAAGTCTACACCAAAATGTATGACCGCGTATTATTATCTGAGAATCCGTAGACAATGCAGGTGTTCTGCAGAACCAGAGACAGGACCAATGTTTGCCCTCATTTGTGTCCATATCGGCATTTTTATCTACCAAACTCACGTAAGCCTGTGAAGTTTATCTGTACGCATTACAGTCGCGGAGCTTTTGGAAGTCATTTGCAAAGTGAAACAACAGGTCGTCTTTTATTACTCGAAAGCACATAGACTGGATATGGACTCCTCAAAAATATCAACAGTGCTTAAGCATTTCTAATAAGTATACCGCTTAGTAAATAGAAGGATGTTTAAGACACAGCCCTTCAAGCTTGAATACTGAAGCAGCATCCCTCTTCTAAACATTTTTTTCAAACTTTAGCCCCTGTGAAATGTTTTCATTTAATTTCTCTCATCTGATTTACTCGAATCAGGGCCACTGCTGGTCTGGTCTAGATAGATAGTGCCAATCCATTGCAGGGCTTTGCTCAACCTCAACCAAAACATTGTGTAGGCCAGTAGTGCCGCTGAGCTTTATACCCGGATGTTTGGTGTGCTATCAGGATCAGAATAAATGTATCTGATGACATGAATCACATAGACGACTCATCGTTCAGATACTGAATATGCTTGTTATTTTATTGTATGTATTTGCCAGTGAATTAGCTTTGAAGATCCCAGAGTGTAGTTTGCAGAAGGTTTTTGTGTTCACTCAGTGCAGGCTGTTCTCTTCCTGCTCCAGATGGAAGAGGTCAGTGCCACTTGGCTGCACTCACCATGTCTACTGTGGCCACACACACAAAAAAAACCCAAAAAACGAGGCTGCCCTCAGGGCGACACAACCCTCTTCCTGCACTCATCCCTCTGTTGTAGCTCATCTCTTACCTAGCTTCTGAAAAAATGTACCAAAATTACCCTCTTTTTACCGAAATATACATCATGAAATATACAACCATGGAGCACCATTACTGAATCTGTAGACTGTAGTATGTAAACATTTGGACACCTTACAATGTGAAGACGTGCTCATGGTCACGTCACAAAATAAAATATGATATTTTGGCTATTTTTCAGAAAATATGAATGATAATACAAAAATGTTTCTTTTATTCATGGTTAGTGGTTCGGTGAGGCGATTTCTTATCAAATCATGATGTCAGAAGCTACCCAAATGATCCTGATCAAAACTTTACATACCCTGGAGGTTTTGGCACGATAACATGCACACAACTTAACTCATATGGGTTTAAATGGCTACTAAAAGTAACCAGTGACAGTGAGCTCTAATAGACATGTTGCATGTTTAAACCAGTGCTGCCACAGACATTGTTAGATTACGAGCCATGGACAAAGCAAAATATTTATCAAAGTATCTGTGGGAGAACATAGTCGAACTTTGTAAGTCAGGAAACTGATATAGAAAGAAATGTAATGACTTGGGAATGCCAATCAGCAGTGTTCAAACTCTAAGAAATAGAAAAGTATGGAGTCAGTTAAAAATTAGCCAAGACAAGGTAGACCAACAAAGAAAATTCAGCCATAACTGACAGGAAAATTGTCCGAGATTCAAAGAAAGACCCAAAATAATGCCAGCGGACTTACAGACTCAGTTTAAAGATGCAGAAGAAAGCCATTACTTTACCATTGTCACAAAGAAGCACACTTATAATTTGCCGAACAGCACAAAGGCAAGCTTCTAAGTTTCTGAATTCAAAATGAAGCTTTTTGGCCACAACAGGAGTCAACAGGGCTTATGATGAAAAGTACACCATCCCTACTGAAACACTAAGGTAGAGGGCTGATTTTTGGGGATGTATGAGCTACACAGGTACAGAGAACTTGAGAAAAAATTGATGGCAAGTATTTTCAGATAAAATATAGCACTCATTAGCCCGGAAGGTGCGTACGGGATGTACTTGGATGTTCGAAGATGAAAATGTAATAACACACAAGGCCAGTTCTGTCTTTGGCAAGAGCAGAAAAACAGGGAAGGGTCTAGAGTGTCCATCTCAGTGTTATGACCTTGATAGCATTGAGATCTCAAATGTGAAGTTCATGCAACACAGACCAAGAATTTACAGGAGGCATTTTTCCAAGAATAATGGGCAGCTTTAGCATCTGAGAAAATAGTCTACACAACTTCCACAAGACTTCCAGCTGTCATTGATGTTATAGAAGGTAATACTATTAATAAGATTAGTATTATTAGAAGAACTAGGATGTGTAAACTTTTAGTCAAGGGAGTGACTGGTAGATTCTCACAGGAATTTGGAGCAATGCTGACTGCCGTGCATCCCACAACAGGCATGGAGAATGATCCGTAGAGCGAGCAATAATTGTGTAGCCTTAAAATAAATTAAATAATGAATAACAGACAACAGAAGAAAATCTATTGGCAAGAGTTGATCCGTCATTGGTTCAGTAGGATTCTCAGATACTCTATGGGCTATAATCCTTGAAAAGAAATACCCCAATTATTAACCAATTTGGGCCTTTCCCACAAAAGCAGAATAAGTACATTTTATGTAACCTGATACGTAAGGCTTTACAGCTAAATAGAAATGATGCACGGTTCGCTACATGCAATTCATAATTGCTCATTATCCATTTATCACACAGCGTAGTGATTTAGTATTTCATCAAAGCCTGAACTCCTGTTTGTGTTCAGGTCTCAGCACTCAGTAGGAAGCCTGTGTGGGAGTGAAGCAGGCTGCTGAGCTTGAATCAACTCGAGTGTGTTAAGACTACACCGCACGCAAACACACATGCGCGGCAGGAGGCCAGGGCACGCTAAGGCCAGGATGCACTGCATATGCTGAGAGATAACAGCGTATGCTAAAAAGGCTAATGGCTGCCAGGCACTGTGTGTGTGTGTGTGTGTGTGTGTGTGTGTTTCGGTGGGGGGGTGGCGGTTTATAATACTGATCCTGCTTATGTGTGTCTGTGTGTTTGGGTACGTCTCAGTCTGTCTGGTTGTAACCGACAACCTTTGGAATTGGAGCTTCTTCTTAAGAGTTCTACTAAGACTAGACCTTTTTTTTTTTTCAAGAAACTCCTGCTACTTGGTGAATATAGGGCCCTACCTAACTCTTGGCTGTGAAAATCGATCAACCCGTGAAATAAACATTTTCACATATATTACACCATTTGCTGTGAAACTCCAATGAAAGTTTAGCAATTTAACATTTGTCATTCACATAGACTTCAAGTGCCTCACATTTACTGCACTATGTGGCAATCCTACGGCAGTTCAGTTAGCAATCGCTTGGTCAAAATGTCCAACATGTCGAAGTCTAAATCAGCTAAACATACTGCCTGCAGGTCGGTCCCGACCAATTTTGTGGATGCGTAGAGTGCTTTTTTGTATTTGAGACACATGAGGCCTTGCACCATGACTAAATGTTTGAGGTTAAATGTTCAACCATTAGATCGGCTGTGCTGTGTATTGTATCATCCATTCATTGTACCACTTTTGTCTGTGCTTTTTGAAAAACAAGGTCTATAAAATTAAGCACATTTTAGTAGTGCTCTAGTTAAAGAATTATATAGCCGAGTTAGTGGTCAGCCATTTGGCCTACTCTGCTATGTTAGCCCCCTTTGAGGTGGTTAACAATCATTGTATGTTTACTTCTGT
>JAYDZG010000009.1:8961391-8975548 GCA_034509265.1 Microcambeva bendego | reverse complement strand
GATACATTCAGGTACACAGCCCAACATAGACCAAAAGATAAAGCTCTCCACAAAGAAAAGAGCAAAGCTCTTCAAGCTTTTATCCAAAGTGTCTTACAGTACATTGTCTAAGGAATTGAGGGTTAAGGGCCTTATTCAGGGTCACAACAGTGGCAACCTGGCAAAGGTGGGGCTTGAACCAGCGGTCGTTTGAATAGTAATTGCTAGACTTTGCATGCTAAAGGGGTTCAGTCCGTGTCTTGATCAAATCCCTATCAAACATCTCCGGAATTTATGTAACAATTACTGTTTGTACCTACTTTTTATTTTCCTGTAGTATTTACTGAATTACACTGCACAGTGATAAAAAAAAGAGTATTCTAAATCTAAAAAAATCTAAATAGTTCAGAATTCAGAAAGGTTCCCAGCAAAATGGAAACAACTGAGGTCATAACAGTTATTTATTTAAAACAGGGTGAATATGAGATTAAAGGCTTTTAATTTTCATGCACACACCCACTTCTTATTATTTGCTGGTATTATTCGAATACCAGAACACCTCATTTTAGCCAGAGGGATTTAGGAGTCCTCTCTGTCCCACAGTGAAAGGAGATACCATGCTGACACTCTAGGTGGAATCCCCATGTATCCACTATACTAAGGCAAACATGCTCTTACACTTCAATATTCTGTGGTCCAAAGCATATGGGCAGCGGGACATAAGCTTGTTGGAAATTCCATTGGAAGAAATATATTTCAAGTCATTGTGTACAACTATTGGACAAAAGCGAGGGGTGTCCACATACTTCCAACCATCTAGATTTTTCTTATAAATGTATGCTTACAGGTAATGGTCAGGTGGCACATAGGTACACAAGCTAGAACATCAGCTCTGCTCTTGACCAGCTGGGAGCCCACACAGACAAGACTGCTGCAACTGATGTCTCTGTTGGCTTATCAAAGCTTCTACATGAGAGATGGTTACTATGTGCAGTACTGCTCTCTGCAAGACTCTAGCAGGTAAAAGAAACAAGCAATGACTGAGCTGTTGTCTGCGGGTCTTTTTGCTCAGGGTGGGGTTTTCAAAGGCGGAGAGCAACACAATTGTGGAACTTGATATAACTACATATGAAGGAAATGGAAAATGCAAAAATGTGTATTTTGTCTGAATCTGGCAGTTCTGTGACCAGGCTGGACTGAGGGGGGGTCGAGCGTAAGGAAGGGAACCTGAGAGGTGTGGGGTCACTCAGAAAGTGTGCGAGTTGATGTTTTAGGATGTGGACAGGATAGCTTCTACTGCACCCAGTGCACTCCAGCTGAAGCTCATAGCAAATGAATGAAATGAATAATGTCACCAGTGATCCACTTTAAAGCAATAGAACACAACCAGATGTCCAATGCTGCAGCACGCAATAACAATATTGGGACTTTAGTGGATACCTAAATAATGTTGTCTTATTACACCACCAAGTAGTGAGATAACACACTGCTGGTAGTATCTTAGTTCCCAGGGTTCAAATACACAATATACAAATACTGAAGCCACAGCCATTAAAGGGACACATGTGAGGGGCGCATGCTTAGTGCCGATCCCCTAATGGGAGAAGCCCAAAGGAATAACTCTTTCAAGGGCCATGGAGTCAATTCTGTCTACAGGTGACCATATGGATAGTGTTTCCCCCAGAACGTCCTGCTTTTTGTAAAAGGTAACACAAGCAGCTGGATAAATAATAAAATCTATTATTGTGGCAGAGTTTTTTTTAATGCAGTGGTCTGAATACACATGTGTTTAGGAAATCACATGCTTGCTCTAATCCTCCCAGACTGATGTCTATTGTGTAGATCAAACAGGCGGTTGAGTATAGGCTATGTCTAAAGTGAGCGCAAAACACAGAGCATGAGAGTCGTGGAATTGAGCCCCATATTGGGTGAGTGCCTTCACTCATTGTCAAGATCCACTGGATCTGAGATACCCCTCATCGGCTACATTACTAAATTTAAGTTAAAAAAGCATTGTTAACAGGTCAAACAAAAAAAGGTTTTTGTTTGTTCATCCTGGCTGCAAAAGTAACCAATTCCACGAACTTGACACCCAAAGTAACCAATTCCACCTACTAGCATGATTATGGGAGTTAGAAGAAAACCAAAGAGCCCACAGGATGTGTCATGCCTTAATAATGAATAGATAAAAACACCGCTTTCTGTACAGCTTTCTCCACACAAAATAAATACATCAAATGAATTATAGGCTTCCAACTTGGTAGAAAGGCTATTAAAGCACAAAGCCAGAAACGTAGACATTGTTCACCAATTCAGTATGGATGGAATCCAGTCCTGCTCAGTCTTGAACCCAACCGCAACACTTTCTGGATGAATTAAAACATTGACTTGAACCTTTAAAGCGATTTAAGGCCTTTAAACATCAATGCATCGTCCAACAGAAGCTCTTGTGACTGAATGGACACAAATTCCCACAGACTGAGAGGGAGTACAAGCTGAAGTGGAAAGGGGGTGGGGAACCTTTTTTTTTTTTTACACCTATGGTTTCGGTACTGAGATGTCCAACAGGCTCATGATTATGTGTTTGTTTAAATGAGCTTTGGTGGCTGCAATAGGCAGAAAAGAAGACATAAGATATTCATGTAAATAACCCTGGTAGAATCCCATCAGATTGGAACCTGGGGGGGGTGGCTCTGATGTGATCACATGACACAGAACCAAACCAACACAAAACCTACACATGCATTTAGCTTCAAACAAACTTTTCTGAAGTGGACAAATAGCTCGACAAATCCAAAGAGGAACTTGGGAAGATTTTACTTTTAATTTTAACAACCAGCTAAATCAACTACTCTGGTCACACTCATTTTCCCTGCCACTTCTCTCACATACACACCAAACCGGAATTCACACATACACACACACACACACACACACACACCGGCTGTTCAGTTACCCCCTCCCTACTGTGAAGAGAAAAGCGGCGTCTGCTTACTGCACAAAGAACCGGCACTGTCTCCGTCACCCATCGCTGCATCCTCCGGCATAGCTCGCTCGCCTGAGCGGCCGAGGGAATCACCATCTTCCTCCTGCCGTCTTTTTCTCTTCCCTCTCGCTCTCTGGCGAACACGCTGCTTTTACGAAGACAGTTCCAGCTTATCTAACAAAGCACACCACACACTGCCTATCTCACTCACTTGCTCGCTCGCTCACCCTCCCACTTCTCTCTCACTCTCTCGCCTAGTGAAAACCAAAATTCTCAACCTAGCAGCTGCTGCAATGTCACATGACCTCCCCTTCCTCCCCCTCCTCTTCTTCCCCTCTCAACCTATAATTCCTCAGCCTGTCGGAGATAACAGAGGCATGCTCCCACTGCCGGGGGCAGCCGAGGGGAGGCGGGGACCAGTGTATGAGAGAGGGAGCTGCCTCTTCCACCTCACAGCCATGGTCATTCCAGCTGACCCATTCTTTCTTCAACTGTTTGAAGTGGGGGGTAGGGTCAAAGGATTTTCCCCTCCAATTCAGTTCTCTCTCTCTCTCTCTCTCTCTCTGTGTGTGTGTGTGTGTGTGTGTGTGTGTTTAGAGATATAGCCCAAGGCAGTGGTATAGGCTTGTTCTGGCCTGCACTATTAAGGCCTTGCCCTCTTTCTCTTTACACTAGTAGCAGTCTGTTCCCTGTTTCGAATCCTCCACCCCCCAACCAAACATTCACACAGATAAACACTGACTTGGGCTATATATTATGCACGAAGAACCGTGACCTCTACATGTTTATTGTAGGTGTAGGTGATAATGCAGTTAGAAATACTAGGTGTGAAATGTTACCAACAAAAATATTTGAATATGGTGTAAGAATAATATAATAAAAGTGTCAGGTCACATTCTATAACAGGTTCATTTAATTATAAACTTTCTTTAGCACATGACATGACAACCTGAAGCCAAACAGTATCACACAATAACTTATACTAAAATAAGTATCATAAATTACTGAACAGAAAGTGCTCACTCAACATTTTTTAAGTAAAAGTGGATGAACCAATGGGGATTTATTCCCATGCTGTACAGAAAGGATAAATATTGTTTTGTCTTGTTTTATTAACAGTTACACTCTGAAAGATGTGCACGGTCTGTTCTTCTTGATGGGTTTGACATGGACCTATTTCAAGCCAAAAGAACAAACTTCTTCGGGGCATCTTGTTGCATTGAAAAAAGCAATGATTACCAATACCTAGTACGTGGTATCGTTATGCATTTTGGGTTTTTATTTTGGTTGTCCTATGATTTTATTTTAAATCCTCCTGCTTGTACATGAAATTATATCTTGTATGAAACCAGTCCATGGTGCGAAAGGGCAGCTGGTCTACTGTACTCATGTATAATAAAACTGTAAAATATAGGAAAAACTAAAAACAAAAGTTCATTGATAAAGTACTTGGTGAAATGGTGTGGCCCTTGAAGAGCCTGAAGGCTGTTAGAACAACCAGGAAAATCTCTAGAACAAACCCCACCATAAACGTTGTTTTTCAATTTGAAATGACAGCACTTCACACATTCTAATCCAGAGTGATAATCCACCACCAGGAATGAACCACTATCATTCTGAATAAAAATACTCTACCCCCAAATAGTACAGCTCAAAATACACACATATCTAAATCTTCCATTGATCACATAGAGGCACACCCTACACAAAAATTAGACCCCTGATTCTCCCTGATTCCTGAAATAATCATTCAGAAAACCTCCTCACCCGATTACTTTGTATCTTTCTGTACATTTTGTTAAAAATAAAAAGGCAAGCTTGATTCCAACTATGCAGGGAGTTTGCATAGCACCAAAGATGTATTACTATATGTATGCTATACAACATTTTATAACTTTTAAGTTGGACAGAAAGAATGGATTAACGATTTATGATGGGTACACATTCTATTATTGTGACTTTAACAGGTACAAAGTAGAGGATTAGGAATCAAAATCTTGTTATTTTGAATGCTAGCCAGTTAGTTGAGTGAGCTTAGGTGAGTAAGCTCTAAATCACTCAGCTATTTGTGTGGAAACAGGCATCCGTCACAGTTTCTGTGAAAAAAAATACAATATTATCATTTGTATTTAATTATGTAGTCATGTTATCTTCTGAGGTGACATAAACAGTGCTACGTCCTCAGCTGTTAAGTAGAATCAAACATAGATTTGGCTCATGTACCCGAATCTTACTTATATCGAGAGTAAATGTGAGTAGGAACAGTGCTCTCTTTGCCAAGGTTGAGAGGAAGATCCAAGTTGGCACCTTTTGCTAAGAAGTAATTTGCTGCATGGTCAAATCCAAGAAAAAACACGATAAAAAAAGATCTACTTGGGAAAACTGAAAACACGGTCTGCAGTCAATTACTTTCACAGCAATTACTGAACACTTTTATCCAATGTGACTTACAGTTGGACTGATCCAATCAATAAGAGTTAAATACCTTGTTTAAGAGCCAAACAATGCAACTACCTGTTAGCACCGTTAGCTAGCACTACGCGCACACTTCGACCAGTGTGTCAATCTAACAAATTTGTTCCTGATCTTGTCTATCCTCGTCACCCCCTATGAGTATCTCAGTTCGTAATCTCTGAAAAAAAAAAACAGAAGGAGACTCCAAGCCATACAACATTGCAAGTCCTCTGGAAGACATCCTTCTATGGCAAATCACTCCTGTCACTCTACACCACCCACCATCAAGCCTCTCCGCACTCCTTTCTTCACCTCTATACCACACTCTCTCACAACCACTTTATTTCGGGTCATATCAAATAAAATTTGTAACATGAGTTATTTGCGGCAGAGAAAAAAATCTGAAAATCTGGAATAAATGAGTTTAATTGAAGTGTTTGTCTTTCCTCCCCCTCACTGCTATCATCATCACGGGCTAGAATGACTTGTTTCTTTTACTCATTTCCTCATCCTCTGCTCGCAGCTTTCTCTCGTACTGAGGGAGCGAAGCATGAAGAGACAGAAAGAGTCAGAGACAGAGCGAGAGGAAGCGAGGGGGAGCGAGTCACCACCCGCGGAGATAAAGCTTGAGGCAGTGACCATTTCGAGAACAACACTCGGCTTTGTGGCCTGTATCTACTACACACAAACACAAAGCACCTTTTCAACTGTCGGCAGGTAGACCGACACTTTAACCGTCTTCTCATCGACGACTGCTGGACTCCACTGCCAAGGAAAACAATACCGTGGCCTTTAAATCTAGATCACGGTGACTCGTGTTGAGGCAGGATGCAGTGGCTTAGTGTTTTATACCGAACGGGCCGTACGTTTACTGAAAACAATGACATTTTAGATAAGGCTTCGGATTTTATTCACTACATTATGTGAGTACGGCAGGTTAACGCTATTTAAACGAGATCTAGGGTGCAAATCGTCTAACAGTTCAGAAATGCATGCAGTGGTATTGGATATGTAAGAAATGCATATGGACCAAAGAAGGATTGGCTTGGTCAAAGCACTAAATAATACATCTAATAGTATACCTGCCTTAATTAAAAGTCATTTTAAAACCGATTATTTGCCATTATAACGTATCGGATCTTCAGTTTGCAGAATAGAAGGCTTTCTTTTATGTGAGGAGATGGTTTGGAAGCACAAGGCTTACGGTATCATCTTTCTACAACATATCGAATCCAGACATCAAGATGTTCCTGGCCGTGCTGGAAAAGAAACGGTAATAAAACAATAAAACCCATGCTGCTGTGACCACCAGGGAAAGAACACTTCTTTCATCCTCTCAAGTAATGAATGGATTGTAATTGCACCACATTTGAAGAATAAGGAGGCCTTTTGTTATTCAATAAATCCAGGCTTAATGGTCATTATAACAGCTTTGCAGAGGTATCGGACACAAACTGAGAAAGTTCAGATTTCTCAAATCAGTAGGTGTCTATTTGCCCATCGAACATGAAAGTAAAGAGAAGGTACCACAGCTTATATATTTGTTTGTATTAAATAAAAATAATGTAAAAATAATCACACTTTACCCAACTACAGCTAAATATTTTTGCCAATTTATGTTACTCTTCCAAAACAACAAAACAGACGTCAACAATCGACAAAGACTGATTTCCCTCAAACTAGTGTTCCTTTATTCAATCCTATGTACTAAGCAGATTATAGGGCCCAATTAAAACGTAGAGCCAGTAATTGGGTGTCTTTTGAATTCACGACATCCTAAAAACTACATCCTGAGAAAGAAAGGCTCAATGAGCCAAACGTATGTTAAATTGTAACAGTACTATTGGTAGTGATATGACGCTTTAGTGACCCCTCCTGCTCCGTGAATGGAGGCAGTGCAATCCTAAACAAGACCACTAACATCAGGATACAATGCTCCATCGAAAGGATCAAATGAACTTCGTATTTACTGGCAGTGAGGCTTTTCGATAGGGCAGGAGGTTCTTAACCTGTGGTCAGTGGTTAACAATGGAGAGATGGCTAGCATTTATGTACTTGAGAGTCCTATTAGTGCCATACATAATGGTATCTCAGATTTTGCTGTACTGTTGTTCCAGCTGACAAAAAGGATGAAAACCAGAGAGAATCAGCAGTAAACTAGTCTACACTATATTAGTTTTCCATTAATAATATATTTGCTATTTGTATTATGTCCTGCCTTCCATCCTCTACTGTGTCGTTATACACAAACAACAAATATATCTGATATATGTACAGAATGTTACAGAATGAACAGTAGATATCCATCTCTGAGTTTTTTCCAGCAGAGGGCACCGTCTACATTTTATACAGCAATGGCTCAAAGCAAATCCTTTATCCTTTAATTGAATAGGTATATGATCAGACAGAACCTTTTCCCAACCACAGTCCAGCAGTGTGTCCTTTATCAGCAAGGGGTCAGAGAACAAAACATGAGTATGGTACGACATCCGAAAAATACCATCTGATTGCTAGCCACCGTCTTGCCTTTTTTTTGTGATGTCCCTGGTGGCTCCGGTGTGGCCAGGCCTGCTGAGCAGATAACAGGCAGGGTGCCCTAGAGAGCCGTTAATCTTTAACTAGAACCAGATTTGCCTATCAGCTTGTTAAAAGAAGCAGAGCGGTGTGAAGGCTGCTATCTAGTGCAATTCATCTATCTGCCTGTGCTTACCTGGAAATCGCTCAGTGTGCACTGTGTGGGGGATGTCTGCGTGCTTACTGTGCAGAATTAGAGATGTCTTAGTCCGCGAGGTTGGTATTTGAGCCTCGGGACTACACACACCTGTGAGGATGGTAGGTTAAAGAACATGGTTGACCCGGCCTGACTGGTTTGTTTGGTGAGATGTGAGGAGATATGCACATGAAGTGTGCACACACCCACGCATTTTCATATCTACGTCCATCAATATGCCCTGCATGATGTTTTTTAAGATGGAAAAGGAACAGGAATTCAAAACAATATCAGAGATTGAAAAACCTAATCTCTCTAGAACATCTTTTTCAAGGGTTGCCTGAGGTCGCTTCTTGGAAGCTCAATGACTTCCACACTTCAATATAATAATTTTAGTGTTTTTAAAGAGATCAGACCTGTACCAGCTGATTCCTCATATGGCATCACACCACGGGGCCTTAGAAACAAGGTAATCAGAGTGACTAGCAACCAGTGATTGTTCCCTAAATGAAAAAAATATATTATTATAACTTTATTTGTCAAGTATGCATATACAAGAACATTATTTCCTTTTCTTGCAAATCCCAGCTTGCATACCACACCTGGAGGAGAGAGGGTTAAGGGCCTTGGTCAAGGCTGCATGCCCGATTTGAACTCTAAACCTCCCAGGTGATAGTCCAAAATTATCCACTAGACTTACCCACGCCCAATTATTATTTGAGGATATAGTAATTTACAGTGCAATATAACCAAATGTTCAACGACTGCATAAAGAAGTCTCTACTGCTGTTTTTACTGTCCATGTGATTCTAGTAATGCCTGCCAGTAATCAGTGTAATCAGTATAGTTTATGTTGATCACACCTGCTACAGATGCAGTAAACATACATTCACTTTGGAAACATCAAAGTATTTCCTTAAAATGTTGGTTAGACTTGAAGGATGGGAAGAATTCACAGTGTTTGAGTGTGTGTTGCTTAGAGGTAGCATGTGTGTGCTTCATCATTACAGCCTAGGCCTGCATCCAGCTCCATTAAAGAGCCACAGCAGACAGCAGGGGAACCATTACAGCCGAGCACATCTCATCCCCACACACACACACACACACACACACACATTGCTTGACTTTCACACCCCTGATGCACTCTAGTGGCTTAAGATTAGCATTGAATTACTACACATAATGACAAAATTGCACACAAATAGCAAAAAGCCTCAGAGACAATAAGGCAAAAGTGGTCAAAGGAAAAAGAGAAACCCACGTACACCATCTACCTGTCTGGCAAAGGACAAAGCAAGCCGTCGTGAGGTGTACTATTGAAAAAAACCATGAATCTTACAGACCACTCTCCATCTTCTACTCTGCCTTATTGTCTTTTGCCATCCCTTTTTGTTGTTCTTATCCACCAGCAGTTACTCCTGAAGCCCGGTTTTGTTCTTTGCTTCTATAGATCAGCTGTAGCTGTAGTTTCTTCCACATCTTAGAATTCTTTGTTTTAAGAATTAAAAGAACAATTCGTGTCCACCATAATTCTCAGTGGTGATTCGAACGAAGACAGAGCACTGGTGGGACACCAGCACACAGTAAGACTGAATTTGAATTGACTATGTTGATGTTAACCAGCAGTCCATCAACTGAGAAAATGTTAGTTCATATTCGAAGTAGTGGAGCTGCAGACACACACAGATTAGTTTATAAAGGGTGCTGGTGTTGTCCTGTAAGTCGACCTTGCAGGCCGCCCTATACAGTCAAGACATCATATGTATCTGTAAGTACGATCAAAAGGCTGCATGTGAATTAAAATGTTCTTGATCTACAACGTGTGATTATTGAAAGACTACAATCACTGCACTCCATAACGAGCTCTCAAGAAATCAGACAGATTTACGTCATTTGGACACTTGACTAATGTTTTCATCCAGTGTCTCACAACTGATCCAGGATGCAATCTGAAGGTTAGGGGAATTTACTTTCTAATTAGTAGTCTGGTACCTTAACTGCTGAGCACAACTGTACATCATAATGCGTGGACATGATTGGGGTGATGATTACAAACAACCATGGTATGAAATCAATGAGTTTAAATCTCTAAAGAGGCCTAGGGCAGGAGCTTTACCTTAATCATACTGAACTCTTTGGAGTGAATTTAAATGGTGATGATGAGCAAGGCCTTCTCGCCCAATTTCAGTACCTGAGCTAACGAATATTGTACTCACAAATATCAAAAACAAATCACACCACTTTTTTTCACACAGTCATCTTTCTTTGTGATGCATTTTTCCCAGCATTGCACCATTTTGATATCATTTGGAAATGAGCACAAAAAACCCTTAAAAGCTGCTTTTCTAAATCCAGACTACAAGCTTTCTCAGACATGTCCAATTACTCCACCTCCCACCCTTACTATTACCAACGAAAATACTGAAGGGCAGAAACATTTTGAAGACCCTTCATGGGCAGCCTAGTGGTTAAGGTGCTGGACTAGCAATTGTAAGGTCACCGATTCAAGCCCCATCACTCCCCTGTTGTACCGTTAGCAAGACTCTTGACCATAAATTGCTTAAAGATGAGAAATATGATATTATCATGCTGTGGTGATGAGGCATGATCATGCCCAGCTGGGGGATGTGAGGTGGGTCAGTAAACGGGTGGTGCAGTCCCTCTCTCACAGAGCAAATGCATCATGTGGAAGCTCCTTTTCCGCCTCAAGTTTAACAGCATCCTCAGCTGCATGCCTCCAGCCTCCAGCTGCCTCTTTCAGAACAGTTAACTAATGCGCAGGTAATTGCTGTCTGTTCCAAAATAGCTCTTCCTCTCCCCAGACATGACTGAGTGCTGAATATTGGTCATGTGGGTGAGAGTTGGGTCTTGAGAGTGAATCCGAAAGATTGAATACACGTTTAGGAACAGGCAAAACCTTCAACACAGAAAAGCTTCACTCATTATGTAATGATGAGTAACACAAGAGCTACCTGCCCCTGTTTCACACAGACAGTGCCATCCAATCATCAAGTCTGTAAGCACTGACCCGACCAATGAAACTGTACAGCATGCAAAGAAATACTGGCTGGCATTTTTCTCTCCATCCTCCTCGACTTCGCTCTCTCTTCTACTTCCCCAAAGGCGACATGGTGGTCTCTCGCATTAATGGTTCAAGAGCCATTGCTAATCAGAGTTCTGGTGCTGCTTGTGGTTTGCTAATTTTGCTAATTGCTGCTCCCTGCGCTCTGCCAGAGTTTATGTAGTCCCTGCCACACACACAGACTCAACTAGCCCAATTACAAACTAATAGTCTGCTTAAGACAGAGAAAAAAGAATTATGGATGGGGGAAGTATGTACTTCAGTGGAAAGTCTCCCCAATTAAGTAGGAAGACAATATGTGACATTCTGGGTAAGGCTGAAGAGTAATTCTTTATTTTCATTAACCGATTAATCTTGTTTTGGGTCAAGGTTGACAAAACTCAGAAACTTTGAATTAACTCTCTCTCTCTCACACACACACACACACACACACACATACACTCTCACACACACACACACGAGATTGTGCAATAATCTTACACTGTGAGCTTGTAGAAGCCTCAGAGGTTTCGGAGTGTGTCTGTGGGGATTTATTACTTATTATTATTTATGATATGGTCTTTTCTAAATCCTTCATCGCCCTCGGCGCCCTTTTCTCTTTCCGGGACGTTAAGCGGCCGTTAGCTTCCCGAAAACCCCTCGCCTCTTCCATCCATCAGTTAAGGCCCCGCCCCCCCCGCCACGATTCAGATCTGAGTAACCGGATTGTCTCGCCGTATCTGTATATGGTTATTGGGCTTTAATCCCATTAGGTGTTTGGGTGATGGCCGCCGGGGGCGTGACCTCAGGGGGCATGACCTCCGGGGGCGTGACCTCCGGGGGCGCGGTGGAGATACGCCGGGCGGAGGTTTAATAATAGCTCGCCGCTCTTTCTTGGAAGCTTGTAGGTCAGGACCGGTGGAGGACACCGGCGCATCACGCTCGGAATCAGGTGTGCCCCGCCCCGCCCTGCCCCGCCCCGCCCCGCCCCGCCCCGCCCCGCCCTCCTCACCGGAGTCACCATGTCACCCATTGATGATTGATGTTCCTCAGGGAGGGCGGAGCCGGAGACAGAAAGTACCCGGACGCTTAAGGAACGACTGAAATGATCCTTTGATTAAAGACGTGGGTTTGAATCCCGGCTCTGCCGTGCACACGCCGCTGTGCCCTCGAGCGAGGCCCCTGAACCCTGCAACTGAATTCTGCACTACGCCTGTGGGAATCGTTTCCCACTCCAAGGAAGGAAAAACATCAACTAATAAAAAAAAAACGATCATTCAAAAGGTCGTGGGTTTGAATCCCGGCTCTGCTAATGAGAGCCTGATCAGCTCCCGCTGGGACCCCGACCAGCTGAGCGACGCTCGCTAATCCGCCTGCGCGGCGTGTGTGACTGATGCTAACCCCCCCCACACACACACACACACACACACCCGGGGGGGAATTAAACCTCACCGAATAATCAATCACACGCCTCAGCTGTAAACGCGCTCGTCTGCTCCCGGCACGTGTTGCATAACATAAGAACACGAGCGGGCGTGGCGGGCGTGGTGGGCGTGGTGGGCGTGGTGGGCGTGGCCACCCGCTCCAACGCTTTCGCCCTGGGAGCCTCAGGGGCCTCGTCGTCCAATCAGGAGCCAGGAATCCGTGTTTCCTTATCGGGCATTTTCCAGAATAGAAGGTTGTGGGTTCGAATCTCGACTCAGCCGTGGAGCCCCTGTTTACCGCCGGGCTCCAGGGGGCGCCGTCGAGCTCAGCCCCGACCTTCTGTGGCTGTGAGGATGGATCAGCCGTCGTGACCCATCACGGTTCAGGTCTCTGTCCCGTGCTGACTTCGCGCGCCCGGTTGGCATGTTCTCCCTGAGTTCGCCGACCAGGATAAATAGGAGCTGGAACACACCGTGAATAAATGAGTGTTTATTCCAGCTGGTTCCGCGCGAGCGTTATCGTCGTCGTCTCTCGGCGTTCGCTCATTAGATCCTGTAATCATTTCAGATTGTTTTATTAATATCCTAAACGCTAACGCTAATACCCGCGCGCGCCTCACGTAGCGGCGGCGGCGGCGGCGGCCGAGACGACTAATCACAGCAATTTCAACACGGCTTAATCAAAATCCCACAATCCTCCATCCATCTTCCCACCGACTCTTACCATGTTAATACCCCCCCCCCCCCCAACATCAACCACCCCACCCCACCCCAAAACTCTGTTCATCACTCATGTGAGCTTCGCTTCGTGATCTTTAATCTAAAAGAAAAGCCGAAGATTCTCTTGAGACGGAGGAGCCCGAACGATTCCTTATAAGGAGCCGAAAGTCCATCTTAAGCTCTAAGGCCAAATCTTCAATTCATTTAAATTTCACGTTCGATTCAATGAATCCGGGTTTTTATAGGTGAATAAAACACTGTTTATTTTTATTACTTTTATTTAGAGATTTAGAGCGAATGTGAACTGAGGAAAACAGAAACTAAAGTAAAAAGTACTCAGCCGCACCAGGGTTGCCAGATTGAAACAGTGGTTTATAAGAATAATCTGACGGCCGGTCCTGTGGGGTATTTATATTCCAGCTGCTTTATAAAATAAAGCTTTAATATATTATAAAACTTTTATTTATATTTGAAGCCAGAACAGATTTTGTCCTCCCGTCAATCAACCTGCGGAATCAGCGGGAAATCCGCCAATCTGGCAACCCGAGCTTCACCGCTGAGACGTCCGTGCTGACAGGAGCTCCACAGCGCCCCCCTCTCCTGTCCACTTTCTAATGTTAAATTGTGGTCAGTGGCGGTATTGCAGCTCGAGTCACGGTCGGTTATGTGTGAAGTAGTTTCACCTGCCCTGTTTGTGTTCGTGTAGCATAATTACTGCAGTTATGGTTAAGTGTGGTAGCATAATTACTGCAGTTATGGTTAAGTGTGGTAGCATAATTACTGCAGTTATGGTTAAGTGTGGTAGCATAATTACTGCAGTTAT
>JAYDZG010000009.1:8901878-8913359 GCA_034509265.1 Microcambeva bendego | reverse complement strand
GGAAGTACTCCTTTGAAGGAAAAAAAATATTGTTACTTTATTAGGGAACATCTGAAGTATTCAGAAAACAAAAAAATTAAAATAAAAAGTCTTCAAATAAAGGTGAACTGTATGAGGAGGTATCCAATAGTAAATAGGGCTATTAGATACACTGCCTATGATGCAATTCGCAATACTGGGTTCATGATACTACTTTTCTTTCTTTAAAACAAAATAAAATTGAAGACATTTATTATTTCTTTTTTTATAAAAAAATACCGTAATCTGTTTCTACCTAAATAATGACATGAAAGAACCAGGCAACTTTGCGGTGTGGTGTCAACCAGACGTGGTGAATCGCGCCAGCGCCCTCTGTTTAGAGCGAATATTACCGATTTGAACCATGGCACATATGCCCCAATCTTATGGAGCATTGTGACTTCCATGGTGTAATAATAGCAACTACTTCATCCCGAAACTCATGCATCAGGCTTCAAAAAAGCATGTGTGATGTGCTGTACTGGTGAACTGAAGGGCTGTGTCTTAAACTACACAATACTTACATATGAGTACAACTGTACACTGTAATTCACGTTGGATTAAAGCGTCTTCCAAATGCTGAACCACCCATGAGCCAGTGGTGACCCTGACCAAGATGAAGAGGTTTACACAAATATTTTTAAAAAGAAGGTCCGCTATCTCTGGCATGTGCTTCATCAAATTCAGCCTATTTCTTACTGAACCTTTGGTACTGCAAAGTCTACGAATTATTAATGCTGCCACGGTAGATAACAGGAAGAGAAATGACATCTCTCAACTTAAAGAGCGAGTTTGCTTTGACTTCTGGCCTTGGATGGCTGTAGTCTAAATCGAGAGAAGCAAATCACCCTTTTAACCTTCCTACTCCAGTCATGACCGATCATGCCAAAAGCACCACTGAGATTGTGCTATATATTAATATCTAATTAGGTTAATCAGCAATCAGCCAATTAAACCTGAGCTCTGCCTGACAGACCTGCTGGGGTGCAAGTCACTTGGCAAATTTAGGACCTCTAAATACACTAAAAAGAGGACACGTATTTAATGTATTTAATGTATTTATTTCGGACAACATATGAGAATGTTTTGTTAATCAGTGACATAAATGGAAATTTATGATTTCAACTTTTCAGCAACTTCTTTTCCAGACTCCTTCTGTTCTATCATGACATGGAGACACAGAGCTCTGACCTAAGCTCCACTTAATAGATTTGGAATGAACGTCACTTAAGACTTTCTTGACCAACATCAGTGGTCAGCCACACCAATGCTTAAGTGACTGAATGCACACGAATTCCCTCAGACATACCCCTGACAGTTGTTGTTGTTGTTATTGGTTGTTGAACCTGATTCTGATCCTATACTGATATCCTCACAGTAACTAAGTTTCTGTACTGATTGTTCAGCAGTTGAAGTGTTGTCATATTGTAAAGTGTGATCTAAATTCTATGAGGACACAAAATAACTTCATCTAAAGTTCAAATACAGCACACTATTAATCACTGAGAGACTTTAGTGGCCCAGCTCTGCTTAGTTTGAAAGATAAAATAGACAATGTTCGCAGAGAATCAATTTCACAATGGGGGAGCTTGGTCGAGCAGTGAATATGATTTATGATGCACTCTTGGGAAGTAGAGTCAGCCTTGCACATCACTTAACACAGCATCTCTTTATCAATGCTGCCAAGCGCTACAATTCGACTACTACATTATTGCCAGGTGGAAACAGACTTATATAAATAACTTAATAATCACAGTAGTATGAATTAATAAGCTAACACATATCATTTAAGATCAAATAGGTCTTAATGGACTGATTGGGACTAGACAATATACTAGGTGATGCTTATCCTCCTCTCTTTTGCTCTGGGCTTCTTCTGTCAGTCGTCCTTTTCTCCAGGCGCTGGGAGGCTTTGACTTGGACATCTTTGGCTTAATAGACGCTCAGTGAGGCATGAGCTGCACTTAAACACCAACTGTCAGACACCTCTAGACACCCCCTGAATTGTGCATGTCACACTAGAAATGCAACCAAGGTGGTTTAAAGGCTTGCATGATTTGTAATGGAGACATCATGTTCAGCCTTGCTAAGCTGCTTAGAAGAAGACCTTTTTGGCCAAACCATTTTGTACACAAATATATACCCAGACAGATTACTAGAAAACAAATAGGCTTACCTGGCAGGTAATAGAGAGGTGCCTTTAGTCCAAACATGATAGCAGTCACAGTGTCATTTTGCCAAAAGTATGAGAAACTGGATCGTAGTGTAGTCCTGTTTTAGAGAGTTCCAGGGTAATTATTGTACCTCCTGTGCCCGGCTGGTCACCCAGGCTAAAGGTAAACTAATAATACGAGAATTTACCAGTCAGCGTGGCATTTCACAATGTATCTGCCCCGGATAGCAGAGCACAAGTCTTTAAAAGGTCAGATCAGTCTTGGGTCAGAGCCTCTTGTGGGATGTCTCTGCCAGAGATCAGGGCCACCTGCCACCCCCAAGAGTAGACAAGATTAGTAAGCAGTGGTCAGCTGGAATACACTCATCCAGCAGTTCAGAGAAGAAAATTAAACCGCAGTCCAGAGTCACATTGGTAAAACAAGATGCAGTAAATCAGTTTAAAAAAAAAGAAAAAAAAACTTCTTGATACTTTTTCCAGTATGTTAGAAAATAGTCCCTGATTAAGCTCCGTCCGTGCCAGATCTGTGTCGCCGGTGCTGAGTTTGGTTCCCCTTTCCTGCCTGCTTTCTCGTTATCTCGTCTTCTCTCTTCATTCCTTGCTTATTCACTGTCGACTAGAAGCGTAGAGAAGGAGGGCAGAATGAAGTCCCTCCAGGCTACAACACAGCCTGATAGCTAGGGAGGAGGGTGAAGAAGAGAGAGAGGCAGGCAGGCAGGCAGGGAAGGTGGGAGGGAGGGATGGAGGGAGGGAAAAACCGAGGAGAGAGATGCAACCCGGTCCGGTCCTGATTCTTCATGCAAGAACCATTATCTGTAAATTGGAATCATGCCTGAGTGACGGCTGATTGGTCAAGTCTGGCGGGTGGAGGCAGGGACACGGGCGGACGGCAGGGCAATCTGGAGCAGACACCTTAACCGGGCGCTCGCTCACTCTCAGTTCACGGACAGAGATAGCACTTCAAGGGCAACTTGACAGTGGGATATGATCTGTGCACAAAAACGAGACGGTGAAAGAGGCACCCGTCTTCCTCCCCAGTGCGAGGAGTATAAAGAGAGAATGAGAGACGGAGAGGATAAAAGAGAAGCCCTTCTTCGTTTTAAGCACATCACTCTTTTTTTTTTCTTCTCAGGCTCTTCTTACCACCCCCACTACCAATTCTCTCCTCCCTCTCTAGTCGCTCTGCAAGCACATGCACATAGACACACATTCTGCTGCCACACACTGGTCACACCAAGCAGCAGGGGTTGGAAGTTAACTGTCTGTGGGGGGGCTGGAGTGAAGAAAGCAAGTCGCAAAAGGAACAAGGAAAGATAGGAAGGAGGAAAACACAATGTAAGCTCGGTCATGCATAGTAGCGGTCGCTTTAGAACCAGTCAGTTTCTCATGTCCTAAAAAACACAATGCGAGAAGACATGTTCACACCAACAACAAAATTAACAAAAAAGAAGGTAGTAGGGGTAGAAAAATATACTGATAATAGATTACCTATCTTTATTCATCACTTTATCAAGAGCCAGCGACAAATCCCACCCCTTTTCATGTCAAACACGTTCATGGAAAATGTTGTTTCTTCAATTCATCCGGCTTCATCTTTTGAACAGTGTGTGTGAGGGACACCCAAAGGAAACCCATGCAGATGCCTGGAGAACAGACAATACTCCAAACAGAAAGGACCCAGGACCGACTTGCAGTGAGGTGACCACACTAGCCACCATGCTTCATGTGCTGTAAAGACTGAGCAAAAATGTGATGGTGAAAGCGACCAAAGCATGGATGGTTCGAACTGGTTGGCTTACAGTTCTGTAACACATGAGCAATTACTACAAGACAATGTTTCCCCCCAAAAAAAATTCCTTTACAACACATGTGCAATTGCCCCATACATTTCAACACCATCCAGCACTACATTCTCTCAGAGAGCTGTACCACATCCAAAAAGATGACACTACGGACCAGGTTTACATTGATCACTCAGCCAGCAGTTTTCGGTTTTATTCTACTCTCACGATCAGTGTGGTCTTCTCCAGGCTGTCATTGCATAGCAGTTTTACAAATGAAATTGCATATCATTTCAATACAAAAACTACTACAAATGTTTTTCAGAGGATTCCAGTGTCTATATGCAATTACTACAGGTACTCAAGCTTCCCTTATTTTAAAATCATACACATTTACGAGAGACCTTAAAAAGTTTCCGCATCTTTATATTTAGGTTGGAAATGATGACGGCGGGAGTATTGATTGGTCATGACTGATGGAGCTTAAAGATTTAGTGCCATCGGATTTCCAGCTTTTTGGACGCTAGATGAAGCTTCAACGGGAAGAAGATTTTCATGTGATGATGATGTGAAAGCTGCAGTGCATCAGTGGCTAGACGTACAACAAAATTTTTTTTTAAGATGATGGAAAAATGTGACTGTTGGAAAGTGATGCCATTTTGTTTTTCAAAGTTTAAAACGTTTTGAAGAACCCTCATAAATTTTGAAGTAATAATCGCCCCTAGTGAGTGTGAATGGGATTGAAAGTGAGTGTGCTCTGCTTCATGATGGATTGGTGCCTTTTCCGATGTGTTTCCTTATTGAACCGTATAAAATCATCTAAAAAAAAAAATGGAGGACCTTCTCTCATATGCAGACACTTACAAAGAGTCAGATGCAACGAGAATGGCCCTTTTAATATTTTCACATTTTAAAAGAGAATAAGAAGATTTGGCGGAGGATGCTACAAAAGCATCTCATTGCAAGATTTAAGGAAAAAAAAATCTGTGATCGACTGCTTACTCCTGCCGGCCGGAGGCAGTAGCAGCCCCTGAGGATATGTGTAATGAGTCAGACAGTGATTCAAAGGCCTTAAAAAGACCCTGGAGAGCAGCACTCGTGCCTGAGACACACACACACACACACACCGCACACACTCAGCATCTGATCAAGGAGGGAGAGTGTGGAATTCATCAGGCACGAGAGGATGTGAATGAGGCAGGGGTGGAGGTGCTAGCAAAAAGAGGGGGAGGAAAAGATAAAGTGTGATTAATTTGATGAGAGAACAGTACGGGAGAGTTTCAAGATGCCGATAAATAGAGCATGTAGACATCAACGTAACCCCCAGTGGAGATGAAAAGGAGAAGCCATATTTTTTGGTTCCTAACAGAAAGGCTTCTGAAGCCTTAAGATAATAAAGGGGTAGTAAAGGTCGTTTTTATAAATCTGCCAAAAACAAAAGGCTGAAGTTCATACCTGATATTAATTCAGTGGATCCTGTGGAGGTGTCAGATCAGTTTTAATCACCAGTCAGAATCCCACATTTGCTGTAATTATAAAACTTGAAATGGGACATCCTGTAACACATTCCAGCAGTCCAGAACTTATGAGTGGATTTTCTTTAGATGTAGAGTTCAGTTCATCAGTTCATTGTCTTTAACCCCTTGTCCTAATTAGGGTCGGAAAGGGGTTCTGGAGCCTATCCCAGCTCTTCAACGGGAGCAAGGAACACCCTGGATGGGGCACCAGTCCATCGCAGGTACCTACAGGACTATTCAGTGTCTCCAATCCACCTGGTAACATGTCTTTGGACTGTGGGAGGAAACCGGAGTACCCAGAGAAAACCCACACGGACATGGGGAGAACATGCAAACTCCGCACAGAAAGGACCTAGATAGCATTTTACATTATCCTATACGCTCTCAAGGAATAAGGCTGATCGAATTCTTAGATGCCTTAAAATGCCACCTAGGACGGTACCTTACATTTTAATCTGTACTTTGACTGAATTATGGTGCATTGAATGCTTTCTTAGCGCTGAAGGTAATCCTAGTATTCAGTGCGGCACAACCTTTCTCACAAAAAATGACAAATGGTGGACGTATGCAGAGCTACAAAATGATTTGTATAAACGTGTTCAAGTCTCATACTGATATAAACTGATGTAATCGCAGAACTGCTGTAAAGTGCGTTTGAACAAACTGACTTATTAGTCAATCATCTACTGAGGCAGAAGCCTAAGAGGATAGAAAAACAGCAAAGCATTTAAAGCAAACGATCCAAAAAAAAAAAACCACCTTGATGCACTCTGGCTTAAACAAAAGAAGATTAGATTCACCTAATAATAAGAGCACCCCCAGAACGGTCAGCCTTCAAGTGCCTTCAAGCATCTTCAAGACTAGAAATCAGGTCTCTTAAGTGATAGACTTGTAAGCACTCCGCCAGCTACTCAGTCCAGTGAGTTACAGCCCAAACACCTGAGAACTCAAAATGTCTCAAACTGTCTCACTCAAACAGCTACCATCAAAAAGGAGACACACCCAATATAATATATGCTCCTATTAGTGCAAACTATATACGGTGTGTGGAAAAATAGTGATATAGGTCAAACATAACACTGTCCTTTCAAACCAACTTCTCTTTGTCTTTCAGGTTAAAGTGAATAGGACAGGTGAACAGATTATGTCACGTCCATGCAGTAGAGCTCATCTACACTTGTTGATAGGACAACAATTCTTTTTATACTTGTTGGTTAATTAAAAGTTTAGAGTTAAAGTCAGAATTTCTAAGACATTCTTAGAAGTACATAGGTCGAAAAAGAATCATCTGACCAATCATACTAGACCAAAACAGACCTATGACTTTCCAATTACTCTCACTTTCTGTGCTCCGGAGGTGGCTGGGAGTAAATCTTACTCCATATGCTAATTGTGGTCAAGCTCAAAGAATTAATTTGCAAATGTGTCATTAGGCATCAGAGGCAGCAGAGGGAGTGTGGTAATTAGGAGGCTACTGCTGCCCTGGTGACCCAGCCAAGCTGTTCTAGCATGTAGAAGAGCAAGAGAGGAGAGAGGACCTCAGCCATCAGGCGAAAAGAGAGAGAGAATTGTATGCTCTTGCAGTCTACAACAAAACAACCCTCCAAAATCAAGCTTCCAGATGTAAGCAGCTTTTATGTTTAGATGAAATATTTGCATAATGAAGCAGGTTTTCTCCCACCAGACCTTCTCTTCCAGAATTAAACAGTGAAAGAAAGATATATTTTTGGCGTAAAATGCTCTTGGATTGGTGCTTGCACAGCCTTTTAAGTCAACACTGGAAATATAATATGGGAAGATTTGACCCTTGCTAATTTACTAGTAAATATTTTTATGTGGTTAAAGTGTAAACACTGTTCATACATGGGCTGTTCATAACTGGTGCGATTATGACTTCTGGCTGATTGCTTTAAGTCCAGGAAGAATATGTTGATCAGGGTGTGTCTCAGTACACAAAGCTGATTTCCATAGGAACTCTTCTCAGTTGGCAGAGGCGGAGCTTAATGCAATCAGGGTAATTGGACGTGACTAGATTAAGGAATCTAAAAATTGGGGGGGGGGGGGGTGTAATTGCAAATTGAAAACCTTTCTGTTACACAAAGGCTGTGCGATATCCCCTTATCCTCACTGTTATACCCCACCTTCGGTTAGTGTTGAATTTCTTATGTGCTCTACTTGTCCACAAGGGCTTTAGCCAAATATTTGTATCTCTTTCCACATCCTAAATTACACCACTCATTGGATCGGTTACTTTAATATGTGATGACATGATGATGGCTTTGCATGAGTTTGCATGTTCTCTGAGTGCCTTTTTGGTTTCCTCCCACAAGTCTTGCAGTCAGGTTAACTAAAGCTGTGTCCTGTGATGACCTGTCTGGAATGTTTTTGGCTTTAGAAAGAACGAAGTGGACCCTATCTGAGATAATGATAGTAACAGGACAGTAAATACATGAATAAATCAACCAAGGTCCACAGTGTGCAGCTTTTGCACAGTAAGTGCACCATGTCTAATAGACAAGTGTGATTATTTATTGGTGTGTACAAGTACACCTTAGACAAAAGAGAAAAAAGAGTTTATTTTCTACATTTAAAATATTTCTCTTTCTAAACAGAGAGAAAAAGAAAATGGCTTAAGTCTCCCATTCACACATGATCTGACCTCTGGACTGACCTTCTAAACACACACTGCATCTCTGAGGAGTGCAAGAATGTTCATATGTGCAAACAAAAAACACACAGGGTGAAAAGAATGCTGCTTTCTGTCTGACCTCACGATATAGATGATGCAAAGGAGAAAGATAGAGGTCAGTATTTATGCCCTATGTTTCTAAAAGTCAGCCTGGATGGGCAGACTGGAGCCAGACAATAACAGACAGGGCTCCAAGAGTCTCTGCTAAATGTCTGAATCAATTCTCAGTCACCCTGTTTTTAGACATTTCCCCCCCAATTACTCTCGCTTGTCAGTGACAGTTTCTGTATGTTAGCTGGAACGCTAGCAGGTTGTGTCACCTCAGCCTATTGGTTTGAATGGCCTGAGGCTAACCATGTTAACGTAGCAAGCAAAACTGCAGTGATGTACGAAGTGTGTCCAAATTATACAAGTTTGATGTCTTAAGGACAGTGGTAGGGCTTTGGGGTATCAACTGAAAGGTTGAGAGTTTGAATCCACGCTCAGCCATGCGGTCACTGTTGGGCCCTTAAGCAAGGCCCTTATCCCTTTTGGCTCCAGGGCTGACTGAGGCTGACAAAGCTGGAATAAGCACTATTTTCTTGAGCTGTACATCTATATATGACAAATAAAGTCCTCTCTGCTTAGACAGCTGCCTTGGTAGTAAGCAGCTCGATAGATTTTCAGACAGATCAAATGTGTTATCTCAACAAAGGTCCGATGACCCGAACTGTCCAGTGATAACTGTTGTATCTAGCATTGCCATTGGCGATGTCCTTCACCTCTCGTTGTACGGCACTTCCCAGCTATCCATTTACCTTCACTCAGCTAGGCTCTAATAATTCGATCTATTGATCTATGTGCATGTTCCCGTTCCACGGCACCAGCCGTGTCTAAACGAACACTTCAAGACCCCGTCCACATGCAGTCTCTTAGCAACAGCACCAGGCCAGCGACCTGATAACTGATCCACTCCGATCCGATTTAAGATGGGCCCGACCGTATATGATCACTGTCCTGCGCGGCTCTATGATGACCTGATAAAAGATCAACAGGGCTGAGTTCTAAAACCTTAAGCATGCAGGCTTTTCCTGATTTGATCTGGATTCGCACTCACGGGAAGAGCTGTCAGCCTGAGTGGGAGCAGCTGCTCATTTGTTTTCAATTTTTTTTCTTCATGTGCACGTGCAGACTCCCACAGGGAGCCTGTGTTTGTCACAGGAGTGTCTAATAGCAGCTTGGTAAATCAGGGCTGTGTTCAGCAGCTGGAGTTCACGCATTCACCCGTCACTGTCACACTACCAACACGTCGATTCACGTCAGACCCAGACACAAGCTACTGAAGATCTTTTGTATGACTGCAGAGCTGTTAAGATATACACTAATAAAGCATGACATTATGATCACCTTCCTAATATCGTGTTGCTCCCCCCTTTGCTTGGACCAGTATTGCCTCCCTACGTGCATCAGTGAGGCTTGGCCGCCCATGACCCATCACCAAGTTTAGCACTTTGGTTAGATACCAGGAACATCCCATAGGAGTTGCAGTTTTGGAGAGGCTCTGACCCGGTTATCTAACCATCAACCACCAATATGGCCCTTTTCAAACTTGCTCAAATCCTTACGCTCACTCGTTTTTCTGCTTGTTGCAGTCAGGCCCTTCTAACACTTCAGAGAAGGGGTAACAAAATTGTGGATGGAAAATATATATATAATTGTATGTGTAATTAATGAAATGAAATTACACCACTGCCAATTCAAACACCTTCTTTCGTTTCTTCATGACTTTATTTGTCAGAGAGATTACCAATCAGAACTGCTCAGTGGAATGGGTCAGGCTTGCTCCTGTTTACTTGATCATAATGACAGCTTTGACGTATATAAATAAAATTCTCGAATGTGTTACTCTGATAGTTAAGCTATGGATTATGGGAAACTATGTGCTCCTAATTGTAGTTTGACCAATAGTTAATAGATACATGGTGCGGCACCATGCTTGTGGCTTAATACATCCCCCTACTATCAGGTACCATGATGAGATAATCAGTGTCATTCACTTCACCAGTCAGTGCTCTTAATGTTCGGCCTGGTCAGTGTACGGTTCAAAGAACTTAGCAAATGTTCGTCAGTCTTCCACACGGTGAAGCATTATATTTATTTATTCAAGTCATTTATTTTCAGAAGCAAACACAGTATCTCTTCCAGATTGTGCAATTATATTGTCTAATTGCATGCAAATTTGTAATCAAGAGCATAACTCAACTAATTCACTCCAAAGAGATTTGTCTAAGGGCTTAAATGGAATAATGTAGCCAGAAAAACATGCAGTACAGTATTTAATAACACACAAACCATTACACTTGCACTTTGACATTCATTTAAATTCAGTATATCTTCAGTTTAAGTCAAATGATGTGCAACTTGAAGGATTTCTCTCTTTTTTTGTTGTCCAACATTTTAACATCTATGGTTTGGACAAGAATATGGACCAGAACATTTCTCACACAGCCAGGATAACGTTAAAATTCACTTACCTAGACGCAGGGTGTGGCTGTCTGTAATTTCTCACAGTGTTACCTTAATATTATTTGACCATCCAGACAAACCTCCTAAATTAATGTGACCGTCCATTTATGCATGTGTTATCTAAGTCACATGACAAGTACTTCAAATGAATGTGATATTCGGGTGTCCACAAACTTAGGCTTAGGTGTAACAGGTTTATATTTGGCTTCGTTAAGGGTGACGTGTACTGTGAAATATTATGAGCGTGCACAGATACACCGACAGATGAAGGATGTATCCTGGACAAGTGCACAGACTCTCAAACAAGGTTTCTCAGAATGCCCTCCGGCCCTTTCCTGCCATAATAGCTGTGGTTTTGGGCAGACCGCCAAAAGGTAGGACAGCGTGCACTCTCATTACCTGTAGTTTGCGTACGGTTAGATGCTTTTTCTTTGTTCTTTTTTTCCACCGAGCTTTTTACATGCTAGTGCACTCAAGATTTTTCTTTCAGACCATCAATCCTTAAACAGGAAGAGCACTGGGGTGGGGGTTAACTGTAGGGAAAAGATAGTTCTTTAAAAGCCTGTCTCATTTGATTAACAAATGCTCAGCTTTTAGCCTGCAGGCAGGTGCGTGTATGCAAAAGCAACCTAAAAGCGCTTTCCAGTGAGAAGACGGCAGGAAAATCCTGCTTCACGCGGCATGACAATGACGCAGACACACGCCAGCTTCAACGTGCAAACACACAAACACACACACACACACACACACACACACACACACACACACACACACACACACACACACGGCACCACACTC
>JAYDZG010000009.1:8865580-8881462 GCA_034509265.1 Microcambeva bendego | reverse complement strand
TTCAACAGCATCAGTAGCTTCACTCAGCCCCAGATCTGCATGGTGCCCTGCCTCAAAGCTAGTCTGTATTTGTGTGTATTTGTGTGTGTGTGTGTGTGTGTGTGTGTGTGTGTGTGTGTGGTGCTGTCACACAAGTCTACTGCATGCTGGGAAACACAAAGCGAGCTGTCTTTTTTCACCACATGCACTGATACAGACTCTCTGATCCACATGCCCATCACAAGATACTCCCACTCTGCTCTCCAGGATTCAGCCACACTGAACAGCGCACACAAGCAATGTATACTTAGGCACAAGTGCCATCATACAACAAATACAAACACACATTTATTTATTAATTTATTTATTCTGATTAGGATTGACGTGTAAACACTAGGCTTCAGGCGGAGAAAAAATGCACCGAGACAGTGGACAGAAACAGCAATATAATCAATAAATAAAAAATATTCAAAAACAAATAAAAAACAAATGGGTTTGCCAGTAGATCATGCCTAGTTGGTGCTCTGTGTGTATATATATCTATATTATGAACTCTCTCTCAAACTGTACACACACATATACAGTATATATACATATGAAGGTCAAAGTTCAGAACAAAGATCGGTGTGCATTTATCGAGATTGCTCTCGCTCAGAATTTTTTATGTGAAGGATGCATTAGTGCTGCACTTGTGTGTAGTATGTATGGTGTGTGTGTGTGTGTGTGTGTGTGTGGCCACAGATCCAGGTCATATAAATAGGAGACATCTGGGACCCGGTAAAGACGTATTATTGATGCTCGCCCTTTGAAAGCCAAGGTCTAGGCTATGAATCCTCAGCTCCACCCACCATCAATTACAATGCAAAGATAAGCTGAGAGCAATAGGGCTGAATTAAGAGATGAGCTCGCCCCTCCTCCTCGTCTCCTTTTCATCCCTTCTTCATTCTCTCTGTCTTGCTTATGGCTAGGTAAACAGCATGGGAAAGAGGAAAATTCAAGAGAGGAGGTGTACGGGAAAAGAAAATTCATATACATCAAGGAAATAGGAATTAAACACAATGTGAGACGAAGGGACTAAAAGATATTGGTGGTGAAGGGTCTATGCTAAAATGAATTTCATCCAGCTTGAGGTGAGCCGTGGAAATCATAGAAAAAGCTCTTTGTGATCTGGTTCAACCTGACCCTTGGGTCAGTGCCCACTCTGGAGGGGCAGGGTCAAGGGGCTTAGACTGGACCGGTCTCCAGGGTCGGATAAAGGTCAAGATGTTGTGCACAGCCTCATACACACCCTGACTCACATTTATAATGATTAGACAACAAAAAGCTTTACTTGTGAGTAACCTCTGACCCAGAGAACCATGACAACCTGTGAGAATGTGAAAACACTTACACATATGCACACATGGAGAGAAAAGCAGAGACATAATCCTGCAAAGTGAGCTGGATACTGCTATAAATAACCATGTAAGTGGATGTCCTTCCAGACCCCTTTATTCATGCCTTAATTTCCTCTCTGAACTCAGACCCTGATTATTATGCATTGTGTATGAAATTACTGGATGCGACTAAAACATGTATTATTTTTTTCTAAAAGTATATTTTGTATGCAATTTAATGCAGTGATTTAATCTACGTTTAGATTTTTAACATTTAAACTTCAATTCAACATTTATTTTAGATTTACATTCCACATTATTTTTTAAGTTGATCTGAAATTCCAAAAATATATACACTAACACATTATGAGCACTTCTTACTTTTGAAGGTAGCCCCCTAAAGAAGCACTGTTTCGTGAGCTGGCTTATAAGTCCATCCTTGCAGATCATGTACAACCCTACATGTCGATTGTCTTCCCTGGTGCTAATGGGATCTTCCAGCAAGTCACATGACTAGAAATGTCCCACATTGGTTGGAAGAGCATAATCAAGACTTTAAAGTGCTACCCTGGCCCCTTAATTCAACCAGATTGAACCCAGTTAAGCATCTGTGTGACCATTCGTAAATTCAAGTTTTATGTTTTATTAATCCTTCATCCTACCTTGGAATCACGATGCAGTAACACACCCGGAAAGGACCAATTAAGTAATGGGCTAACACAGTAATTATAATGCTGTGTCAGCTGACCACCTCTTCACAATTGAAAAAAACTTTTACACTATTTACTCTTAAAACAAAAATGTGTACAGAAATTGCTGTGTGATCTGCAATAAATACAGTCACATCAATACAATATTTTCTCTCATTTGTTACCTCCTCTAATAGGGTACCAATTAAAAAAACAAATTATACAATTAGCTTTAAAAAAAATCTCAATAAGAATTGCGAAAACAAATTTGAACAATAAGAAATGTGAACAATATGAACCCGTAACTCATTAAAAAAAATAATCTTAGCTGTAATAACAGAGGTGGGAATCTCCATGTTCATTTTCACACTGGAGGTCCGAAGACGTCAGAGAGATATTTTCATTATGTGAAAATATTACTACTAGTGCTACCACACAAACATGCTTTATGCATGAACTGGTTCGTTCCTCTACACTAATCTCATTAGAGCTTTACTAAAGTCAAATCAACAACGCGCTTGAGCTTCAATTTACATTCAAATGCATTTTTTCCTAGGTTGATGTTATCATCATCTCTGTATGACTGTGCATGGACTCAAACCTAATCTAATTAGATTGTAATTGTCTTCTGCACTATTACAAGTGTTTGGGGTTGTAGAATAAAGGCTCGGCCCCAGTAGGTTGGCAGCTCCTCCATTATTTAATCAGACGCACTCCTGGGACCCACATGCCGAAGTGAATAATTGAGCAGGTGCTTGTTAACACGATGCCTCGCTGACAAGAAAGTCCTTTTTCTCAAACAATGACAACCAGAAGCGTATACAGTGCAATACCATCCCCCATCATACACAAAAACACACAGCTTTATGTAAAACCATACCACTCTTCATTGGTGGTGAGTGGGGGTAGCCTTTATTGAGATAACAATATGTTTGGTACTTCACTTGGAGTGAATCGGGAGCAGCACAGTAAGATTATTTTCTCATAGACCAAGGCAAAATTGTTTTACAATCAATACATTCAATGTTTATTCGGTTGTTTGGGATTCCTTTGGGATGTATTGGAAGCCAGGCTTTACAGTCCAACAGTACCCTTCCCAGTTCAAACACTCCAAAATCTGGTGAAAATCTCAGACGAGATGAACTAACAACAAAGCAATGTATACATTTACAGTATTGTGCATTTTCAGAACAAACACAGTGCACACAGTGTCTAAAATATGATGTTGAAATTAACATGTTGCAGTATACACAGCATCAGCAATTGCACAACTTGGAATTTTGAAGAATTTCTAGTGTGAAACCTTCAAACTTAAAAGTGACGTTGCATCTGCGATCAAAAGAATCAATCAAAGAATGTGTGTGTGTGTTATAAGCAAAGGGTATTGGCTTTAATGAAGTGGAGACAAGAACACAGCAATAATGTCTGACACCTAGCACCAGTCTTGGACCAGATCACCTCCATCTGCTCATGTAAAAATGAACCTCCAGAATCTTCTCAGATTCCTTACCAATCACCCACTGAATGGAAGGAAGTAAGGCTGAATCCAGTGCATATAAAAGACAGGTTAAGACCATTCTTCTCTTTTTCTTTTGTTGTGAGGGTATCCCCCTCTTCCTCATCTCCATCTGAGCAGAGAGACAGGTGGCTGAATGAAATCGGGCACGCCGAAACGAGTCGTGCTGCCAGCAGGGCACAATGCCAGCCGGCATCGTCGCAGCTGACTCTCTGATCCACGGGATGCTCTCACACATATGTGCACTCATACATACATACTGCTCCCCAACCGCCAGCACACTGCGACAGGCCTGTTCCACTTACTTTTAAAGATGTACAGTTTATTTAGAAATGCAGCACAGACTTCAACATGAAGACATAATGTCAACAGATGCCGTCTTTAAAGAATGTGCACAGTTAGAGTACCAGATGTCGGAGTGAAGACAAAGGCTGTGCTGGCTGGCAGCACTTTATTCAAATTTAGCAACGTACATAAAGTTCATAAGAATTCTGCTACTTTTATTTTTCTGTGACTGTAGGATATTAAAAATTACACACACAGCCACTCAGAACTTTTATTTAGTCATATTTTGTTGACTACGTTTAATCAGTGGACCTGTCCCAGATCTTCACTAACAGCGTATGTTAAATGTCTATTGATGTTCTTTTATCCATTCATTCATTGTCTGTTTTACAACCGCTTTGCCCGATTCTGGGTCACGGGTGCATAACATTCACAATGAGAAAGGTAGAGAACACCATAAACAGGTTGCCAGTCCATCGCAGGGTGCACACACGCACACACAATCTTTACTTCAGTTAGCTACATGTCTTATAACTGATAGTTTAAACCAGAGCTCCCTAAGAAAACCATTGCAGATACAGGGAGAACATGCAAACTCTGTGCAGAAAGGACTTCTCCACCTGGTAATCAAACCAAGGAGGTTGTAGCAGTAACACGGCAGGATAAGGCTGATCCGATCATAAAGATCAGTCATGACCTGTGGTCACCTTCAAAGGTTTCTCAGACCAGACTTGTCATCGCAATTAATTATTAAAAAGGCACGAAGCCATTATAAGCAATTCCAGGATTGGGAAACTTAAGACTGCTATCTGAAATGCAAACTTACTAGTCACATTCAGCTTGGACATTAAACAATCACATTATGTAGATGCCTGACTGAAAAAAAGGGGCAGCCCAGGCCTGGTGGTTACAGAATTGGGCTTTTGATCGGAAGGTTGCTGGTTCAGTTCCCAGCGCTGACAGGTGATGACTGAAGTGCCGTTGAGCAAGGCACGCAACCCCTAACTGCTCCCCGGGTGCCGTGGCTAGGGCTGCCCACGGCTCCGGGCATGTGTGCTCACTTCCCCTAGTGTTCACTAGTGTGTGTGTTTCACTGCAGCAAACTTGAACCCCGCTAATATTGTGTAGGCAAGACAACTCTGCAAAATGTGATCCACTGTGTTTTCGGACACCTTTCTTTCAGAACCCAAATTAACTTCTTCAGATATAGCTTCTCTATGGAAGTCAGCCTTCACTCCCCATGTTCATCACTGAGCCTTGGCCATCCACGACCATTGCTGACTGGAAACAAGAGCTGCAGTTTTGAGACGAGAGACGAGACCCAGTCGTCTAGACATCACAATCTGGCACTTTTCATACTGGCTCAAATAGTTCTTTCTTTTATGGACCATTTTTAATGGTTGGATCTGAGTGTGAAACTCCTGATTTAGGAAATGGTCCTTTAATTGGGTAAGTGTTATTTTTGCTTACCTCAGGAAATGGGTGTTCTTTCATGAAACAAATGACGTTTCTACAATAAACACACTTTAACTTTAACTTCAAACTCTTAACCAGCCCGTTAACCAGGGTGGATGAAATTGATTAAAAAATGTTGAAAAAGCATCTAAGAACGTTACGAAACGCTGTACCTACAGGAGGCGAACAGGATACATCTGCTATTGGCTGGAAATAATAATCCTCATTACACAAATGATTCAGTCCAAACACCGCAGTGGTAATATTCCTAATCCCACTTGCTTTGTGCTGACAAATTGATAAAGAAAGGGTCGAGTGGTGGCCACACCGCAGTGGCTGGCTGGGAGCAGAGCGCACAACCCAGAGGATCATGGGTACACGGATGATTAATGAGCTGAACACAGTCATCTGACTGGAGTGCTTCCCTGAGGGGAAGAGAGAGGAGCACAAACTCACACAAAACGTGCACACACATCCACAAAAATACACACGAACACACACCTCTATGCCTACGTAAATGCTTTGAAAGCACAAACCCTGCAGACGGACACGGTGGCCGCCCCTCGCCGTGTACACACTCCGACTCAGGCTTTACAATGGTCAGTACCTCCGTACCAGGTGTCCAGTTACAGGGTATAAACAGGTTCTTTTAGCTGACAAAACACAATGAAGCACACCCAAAAATCATTAAAAAGAGAAAGGGGAATCAAAGCCAGTAAGAGAAACATGTTTGTTCATTATTTGTACATCAGTATATTGAGGAGGGGGGACATTTTGAGCATATTTGTATCTGAATAACCCCATATATTGTGATTTCTCTATCTTAAAATAAAATACCGTAATTAAAATCTGAGCTTTCCAAAATCCAGTTCAGATGTAACCTCATTCAAACTAGGCCCCCTTGTGGTGGTCAGTACCCAAGGCAGCTGCATAATTTGTCCAGGCCTAGATCTGATTAAGCTTCAATAAACCTCTCCCTTTCTTACCATTTCTCAGTTTAAATATTTCCCTTTAAATTAATGTATGTATAATTAATAACCTCTCTTACCCCTAATTTTGTTTCACTTGCATCAGGAGCTCATGGGATCTAATGCAAAAAAATGACCCTGCTTTTCTTTTCACTTCGGAGCACTACTTTTTTTTTGCTTTCATTGTCTGAGCCTTTAGACCGTTACCACTTAGCTCACCACAGACAGATCCGTTTGGTTTGCAGTAGTCACATGTCAAGTTCAACCTGATGTTCTATGTTAATGTTAAGCAGGTTACACAGATTCCCAAAATCCCTTGCTGTGCACTCACTGTATATTTTAAAAAACATGTATTGGGATTTTGGTTAACTTTAAGCTATTTAAGCTATATTATACATAATGGAAATGCGCAATGGGGGTTGAGTTCACCATGAGCCCCAGTGCACCTACCCACACCAGTAGTAACGCCCTACAGTAGTGGTGTGCGATATTGATAAAAAAATATTTTTATCCTATCCTAGCACTCACCAATAACATCAGTTTGTGCATTGTTAACACGTGAATTAGGATATAATCGCAGATGATATTTATCCACATCCCTACCCTACATCATTGGTCAGATGCCTCCATTCAAAACGACTTGTATTACAGTTACAGTATGCTCAAAGGTCCAACAGCAGCAACCTGACAGTGGAGAGCTTGAAACAGGGAGCTTCTGATTACTAGTCCAGCCTTTACCACTAGGGTAGGACTTGTCCCAGAAGTGGGACTCATACCTCCTTCATGGAAGACTGCAGTGCTCGGCCATCATGACTGGCCTTCCCTAGTCCTATTTGTTCTAGAGACCACTTAGAATGTTTAGACATATCTTACCTTAATCACTACATGAAAGATGTTTTGCATTCATCACTCTTCACACACACACACACAGCATAACTATCAATCTGCAAATGCACACACAGCTAAACAGATAACTGTTACAAAATCAACACACTGTGTTTTATGTCTTCTCAGGTTGCTTCCTGTCAGACAGAGCGTCTGCGTGCACGATCAGTTCAATAGTAGACTCGGCATTCTCCCGTCTGCCTCCCCTGTGTTTTTCAAAGCATTTAGCGAGCCCCAAACTCCTGGGAACCCCTCCCTGCTGTTGCAGACGGCAAGGCTGTGTTTGACCTCTGATCTGCAGTTGGTAATTACGACAGGGTGGTGACGGTTCAAGTAGCTCACCTCCAGAACATCATCTAATTGGAATCTCTTGCACCCTCTCTGACAATTGAGACTCCCGTCCTTACCCCTTTGCTTCTCCAGAGGTCTTTTAAACCACTATGGCTCCCCAGTGTAAGTAAGTTTACAGAAGAATGTCCAAGTGGTATATGAGTCAACTAGGGTCCAAGAGTGATCAGCCTTCATGATCAGCCATAGCTCAGTGGATAAGGCACCTGACCTTTGAGGTGATGGTTGCTGGTTCAGAGCCTACCACTGCCAGTGTATTACATTAGGGGACACAATAACAGTGTTTCCTATTGGCCCCTTTTAAAGGGCTTCATTGAGCCCCCATGTGGCTTACATAGGCTCATACATACTAAGCTAAGATGATGATAGCTGACACAGGCTCAAAATGTGGTTCACATCCGTGGCCCACATTGCATGACCATTCGGGACCCATTTAGACTAAAAGGAATAAATCGAAATTGGCTTTTAATTAGCCAGATGAAAACTAATTATCCATTAACCCATCGCATTAGCCTTATCAGATAGTTCTAAAATTTAAAGGTAGTTTCAGTGTTTTTTTCACCCTCTGTTTACCCTGGTCCAGTGTTTGAAACACTGAGTGCATGGCAGATACACAGAGAGCCAATTCATCACTGTACACACACACTTACCCTTTCACTTACTTACTCACTCACTCATTCACTTAATCACACTTAGAAGCAATTTAGAACAGCCAATCGATCTTCTGCTTGTTTTTGGGTGACTAGAGAAAGCCCACACAGACTGAAACTGAACATCACAGAACAATCAAAGGCCGTAACTGGAATCAAACCAAACTGTTTTCTGAATCCTGAGTTCCTAAGTGACACTAACTTCAGAATTCTTTGAATGTTTAAACACCCTCCGATTGTTTATTGATGACTACAGAAATCTAAGACAATTTCAAACCCTTAAGATTGTTTCAGATTGGTGACTATAGCAGTGCGGTTTTTCACATATATAATCTGACTGAATTTTCCAGAGCTCAATTGTTGACTACAGAATTCATAGAAGAATCCAGTTTAAAACGCACAATGTTTGTGTGAGTGTGTGTATATACACAGCTATTTGTATGTGGTAGAGGTGTTGCTGTGGTATTAAAACCTGTCCACGTATTGCTCCAGAACCCACTTAGTGGCCACCTAATTCTTAACAGTTTTACATAATTGAGACTATATCCAAAGTCCAAAAGAGATTGTTCTATAACCATTCTGTATAACCTACAGAATTCTTTGGATAATTTCAAATACTTGAGATTGCTCCAGAGAATATTCAGTGACTACAAAATGTGTAGATAATTACAGATCCTTTAGATTGTTACAGAACTAATTTGGTGAACATTCACTTTTACACAGTTTTAATTGTTTTGGATTGTTGCAGAGCCCATTCAGTGACTACAGAATTCCTAAACATTAATGCTTAAATATTTAAGATTGCTCCAAAACGCATCCGTTAACTACATAATTTTTACAGTTTGACATCCTATGGAATGTTCCAGAACCCATTTGTTAATTTATGAGTTCCAGAACCTATTTGATGATGACATTTTTTAAACAGACCACTTCATTACCCATCTGGTGATAATTGTAAGTACTTGAGATTGTTCCAGAAAATATTTAGTAACTGAACGTTTTTTAGTTAATTACGAATCCCTTGACAACATATGAGTTTTAAAGAACTTATTTCCTCCTTTGACACATTTAACAACACTGACATTGCTGGAATTGTATAAACACAAATTCTAAAAAACTCTTGGATAATTCTAAAATGCTTTAGATGTCTTCAACTTTGGTTGAAAGGCATGAGGTCTAATTTCCTTCTTTTCATTCATGCCCAATTCCTGCTTCTCTGTGGCCCTATGAGACTGAATCTGGTTTACATCTGGCTGATCTCATTTATATCTTGATTTACTAAGGTACGGGAGAACAACAATGTTTCCATCTAGAAGTTTTAACACTATGACCCAGACAATGTGCCTCCTTGGCGTCTCGGTCCAGGCTTCCCCCACTACACATCTATACACACACTTCACACATCGCTAACACACGCCCCCACAGGGACCATCCATCCCCTCCCCACTTGCTCAGCCGCCCAGGTTGAGGTCAGAGGCCACTCTTTAAATAACACATCAGAGTCTGTACCCACCCCCGTGTCTCACACATCTCACACTTATGACCCCTTGCAAGCACACACACACACACACAATGGTTGAAAGTATGTAGACATCAAACTATGAGCTTTGACATTATTTCGAAACCATATACTTTAATAATTTGTTGTTTTTTGTTGTTTGTGTGTTTTTTGGAGTGTGGCTGTAAGAAATTGTCCACATAAAACATTTCCACAGGACATAAAGATGAGTGAAAGAATGAGGAAAACAGGAAGAGAATAAAAGTCATTAAGTCTAAAATCTGACCTGTTTTGCTCTCAGACAGCACGTCTACCGGCCTTGCCACATTCGGGGTTGACCTGTGACCTCTGCTCCGACCCTGAGCTCCACCTGTAGTAAAAAGAGCAGGTGGTGTACATGTAGGTCAGGAGATCAAAGGTCAAACAGAAGATGATCTTAACCCGACCTCAATCATGCCCCTTGGCTATCCAAAACTGCAGAGTTGGGAGGATGAGCTAGGAGACTCACTGACAACAAGCTGACATGATTGGCCAGCAGCAGCTGTCTCAGAGGTGAAAACTTTCAGTGAATTCACAGGTTGAGTGAATGCAGAATGCACGCCTTGGTTATGAGCATTAGCGTTGCTTATTGTATAGCTTGTGACTTACCCCCTGACTATACAGGCACCCAATAATAAAGTCTATAGTGTATTCAATTCCCCCTATCTAAGGCTTGTTACCCTTTGTTACGTGTGTAGTACCGACAGCATCTTTTCTCTACCACAAGACGAGTTCATATGCAGATCAGCTTCTTGTCAGGAGAGACGCTGAGATCGTATGCTACATGCTGAAAAATTAAATGTGTAGTCACCAACGACTTCTTTTATGGGCGGCACGGTGGCTCAGTGGGTAGCACTGTCACCTCACAGCAATAGGGTCCTGGGTTTGATTCCCAACTATAATCATGTATATTCAGGATATTATGGTTTTAATTTGTGGAAAAAACTCTTGACCTACATATGCAGGTCTACGTGTCACATTATGGACAGCACAGGGTTTCTTAAACATGTTTATCTTTAATGTCAGGGCCTGTGCGGCAGATGCAGAGGCGTCTATCAGCTTCACACACGTTTGCTGAGCCACTGACTGTCAGCCATGCATTTCTCATATAACGTTTCCCCTAGCAGAATTCTCTCTCTCGCTCTCTCTGCCTCTCGTGGCAGGGCATCCATTATGCATGCTTCACCCTGCACCTCTTTACATGGGTCAGCGCTATCTCTATCACTGACGCTCTCTGCAGGGCTTAGTAAAATGCCAGCCGCTGTTCTATAAAACCAACCCTCCCTCCGCTCCCACATCTCTCCTACGTTCTCCATCACCTTTTGCTCCTGATCTTTTCTTTCTCGTATTCACAGATAAAACAAATGAAAGGAAAGGTTCTGCTGCTCTTAGAATAAAAAAATGAAAAAAGCAGATTCATAATAAAAAATAAAGGGTAAGAAAAAGCACAAAAGGATCCCTGGTCATCCATGTCCATACATCCAATTATTTTGGAAAAAGGAGATGTAGGGGCATGGATATTTTTAGGGCACTGTAATGTCTACTCCCCCCTTTGCCCTCTTTTGGTATTGTCTTCTCCTCCTTTGTGTGTTAGTGTGTGTTTTACGACTGCATAAATGAGACCTGACCCTGTAATCAGCATGAGCAGAAACAGAGGAGGACCTGTGTGGACGTAATGGGTCAAAGGTCTTGGTGAGTCAGCCATTATCCACTCCATCGGTCACATTCCTGGGCTTTACGCCCGGAGAAGCATTTTCTGCCCACACACACACACTCACACACACACTCACACACTCACACACACACTCACACACACACACACACACACGCTCTCGGTTAACGGGTGCTTAAACACAGTATGGCATTCTGGGAGGCTGACAGGCATCCTGTGTGTTTGTGTGAGCATGTACGTGTGGATGAAAAGCCCTGACACATCACCTCTGCCGCCACCCGGAACCCTGGCGCCTTCATCGCACCAGAGTGGTGTAAAGTGGGGTCAGAAAGGAAAAGGAGCAGAAATAAATCTACAGATCCAGGAATGAGATGAAGAAGGGAGTGTGTAAATGTGCCGTTAAATCCAAGCAGCTCTGAGTAAATACAACCACTGATTTATCAGGACCAATTCAAACCCTGAACAAGAATCTCTCCACCATGTGGACATCAAAACAGTTGGTGGCTGTTTTTTGTTTGCATGCAGTAGACAATATCACTGTCTATCTGCTTATTCAGGGTTGAGGGTAATCTGGAGCCTAGCCTTCCCAGCTCTCAATGGGTGCATTGTGAATATAGAAACACCCTGAACAGAGCACCAGTCCATCGCAGGACAGACGCACATGCACACACCTAAACGGCATATTCTTAGTATCTCCGATTAACCTGATTGCATGTCTTTGGACTGGAAGAAAACCACACAGATACAGAAAGAACATGCAGACTTCACATAGAGATGCTTGCCAATAGGTCGTCCCCAGAGGGTTAGGACTGGGGCTGGGACTGGGGCATGGCTTTAGGGCTAGGGTTGGGGCTGGTCTAGATTTGGGGTTGAGGTTAGGGTTGGGCCTGTAAATAGGGCTTGGTCTAGATTTGGGGGTGGGGCTGGGGTTTGAGCTAAATCTTCTAATGGCCCTGCCCTTATGCAACATTTGCAAATAATCATTCATGTAACTACACTGGAGCTAATGTATGAAACAGCCTGACATGAATCTAAACTCATTTTAATTTTCATCTCAACCAAAAATGGTTGATGTGACTCTTTTGACTAACATTAAGAGTGGACACCTCTGACCTATGTCCCGATGGTTAATGTAGGAAACAGCTTCATTATGGATCAAACAGAAGCTTAAGGGTCTAGAGCAACAGAGCAAACCAGCTTAATGTGTAAGCCGCTCGCCTGGCAACCCGTCCCTGTGGGAATGAGTAAAAAGTGAGAGGTAAAAAAAAAAGAAAACTCTTTTTTTCCCTGGCCTTGTAGCTTCTAGTCTTCCCCTGTCCTTTTCTATTCCATTCTATCCCCTGTTAACGCACTCTTGCCGGCAGGGTCAGCAACCCTGGCTGAGAGCAACTCATTACAGAGTCGTCTCATTTCCATTCAGAGCGGGGCCCTCAGAGCAACATGGACAGGGGGACTGCATTCAGCATGCTGCGGTGGCGTGGAGAATGATGGCAGACAGAAACAGCCTTTAATATCACGTCAGAAAAAGAAATGGAAGAGAAGGACGGGCGTCTGCGAGGAGAAGATAGAAATGTCGGCTATCATCAGCAACGTGTTTAATAAACATGAGCTGGAGTCCATCAGCACGCAGCGAACGGCTAAAAGGTTATGCAAATCCTACAAGGACGGAATGAAGGGGCGACAGAATGGAAATCAAGAAATGAAAGCACGAAAGGAGCTGAATGAAAGGGAATAAAGGATGACGAAAGGAAATAAATGATGGTGAGTTGAAGAGCGACTGAAAGGCCTCACAGGAAACACAAGAGCATCTATTCGGAATCAAAAGCTAAGTGGCTATCAGATCCATACATAGAAACAGCATCCATACACACTAGAAACTGTTAGCAAAGCATTATGGACGATATGCATGCTACGCAATTATACGCTGTCTACATAAACATATGTAGATACCTGACCATGAGCTAGCTCTGCATCCCATTTGAAATCAATGAACCTCAAAATGATTCATTTGGTCCAGAGGTGGGTCCAGTTCAGTGAGTGAAAGGTAGGAACCACCCTTGACAGGTCACCAGTCCATCACAGGGCACACTTAAACCTAGACCTGGACTGTGGTGCCTGAGGAATCCAACACATACATTGGGAAAACATACAAACCACATACAGAAAAGACCCGAACAACTCCACCTGGGAATTGAACCCAGGACTTTCATGCTGTGATACGACCTACCAAGCTTCCACCTCGAATCACAGAGTATTCCAGTATATTTATTATAATTTAAAAACGCAACAATAATCTCTTTTTAAAAATGTTCCATGACAACACTACATTAATTTCTCATTAATCATGTTCAGCATAATGACATGAGTAGTTTCCCGTGCAATATAAACCATTTATCACTCAGAATTAAGATGGATATGAGTCCTAACTGGCAGCCAAATCTAAATGGATGGTGTGATTGAAGGCCTCTTCGCATAACATTACGACCACCCTTCCTAACATTACCTTGGTCCCCCTTTTGCAGCCTCATATGCTATAAACTGTGATGCACTGTGTATTCTGACACCATTCTATCATAACCAGTCTTAACTTCTTGAGCAATGTGAGCTACAGTCACTCATCTGTTGGATCGGACCACACATGCATCAATGAACCTTGGCCGCTGCTTTACCACTGTTCCTTCCTTGAACCACTTTTAATAGATACTGACCACTGCAGTGAAAACCCGACAAGAGCGCCAGTTTTGGAAATTCTGGCCGACACAATCAGTCCCTTGTCAAACTCACTCAAATCGTTACACTTCCCCATTTGTTCGGCTTCTAACGTCAAATTTAAGGATATTTAAAAAGAAAACACTTGCTGCTTAATGTATGCCACCCACAAAGAGATGCCATGATAGGATATTTATATTGTTTTTTACTTGACCTGTCAGTGGTCATAAAGTTATGCCTCTGATCTCTAAGTGATATATTGAACACCTAGACTGGAACACCTAGAACTGTATTGTGTAAATTCTTATTTGTATACACACTGTGTATGTATGCATGCATAGTTCAACATAATTATGCTTAATTTATGTGTACTAATCTAAAGCCTCCAGATTAGATGCTGCTGCATTTGATCCATTTAAATTACAATGGTACCGTTTTGAAACCAAATTGTGCCCAAAATCATGTTGGCTATGTCAGTCACAGCTAATTGAAATCATGCCACCTCAAGCAATGTAGTGTGGATAAAACATTGTACATTCAAAAATGAATTATTTTTAAAATTATAAAATTATAAAATTGGTAAATTATTAATGGTATATAATTACTTAATTAATACATGTAGTATGTCTTGGGGTCCTTGGTTGAATCATTTACATGTTTGACATTTAGCAAATGCCCAAAATGACTTAGAGTGTTGAGACAGTAAGGGTTAAATGCCTTGATCAAGGGCCCAGAGGAAACCTAACGGTGGACACAACAACTTCCCTGTCTGCCCAATCCTTGTCTCTACTCACTATATGTAAGAATTCTGGCATGTTCTTTCCCCCAAAAGCATGCAGTGTAGATTCTGCACACAGACTGCTGTGTAAAATGCCAGGTGAATGCAATGCACACACCTTGGCGCAATTTAGAGCAATGAAGCAATTAATGTTTTTTAAAACCAGATTACCAGGAGAAATGATTCTGCACTTATTAACTATTCCATCCTAAAAGCTTGTGTTCTCAAAACATATATAACGTATAAAACGTGACGCTTATTAAGCAAATGATACCTCCCAGATCCTAACTTACAACCCCAAATCCGGGAATGTTGGGACATCATGCAAAATAATGGGAAAAGGCAAATAATAATAGGCACAATAATAGTTTCTTCTTGATTTGAACTTTATTCGATTGTATCCAGTATGAACCTGATCTGCCTCCTGTTATGTTTGCTCATTTTCTCTTTATTTATTGATACATATTCCTTCATTTCAGGCCTACAACACATTTCAAAAAGTTAGGACAGTAAAGCATTTACAATGTTGTAATGTTGCCGTTCCTTTTCACCACAGTTAAACGAAGTTTTGCCACAGATGATACCAAAAGATTTAATGTTTCAGCTTTTATTTCGTCTCTTCGACTTGTGTCCACGCTCTTGGCCTTTATGCGCTGAAATTCCTCCCGATTCCTTAAATAGTTTAAGGATATTATGCACTGTGGATAGAGAAATATGCAAATCCCTTTTGAACTTTCTTTGAGGTAGATCAATAATTTTCTCATGCAATTGTATACAAATCCACAGACATACTTGCTCATTAAAGGTTCAGGATGCAGGTGTTGTATCAAACCATGATTCAAATAACATCAGTACTTAGTTTGATTTACCTCATTACAAGCACTAAACTGCCCCAGTTCTAACTTTATTTAAAATGCGAGATTGGAGGTTTATTGACAACTTAAATGAATTTGAGCAGAAAAAAAACATGTTTTTTAAAATGGTCTACTATGAAATAAAAGTCAAAATAAATGTATAGAACATTTTTAATTTATT
>JAYDZG010000009.1:8852665-8864976 GCA_034509265.1 Microcambeva bendego | reverse complement strand
GGCACATGACTTGCTGTCTGATTATACCACATAGTTTGTTTACCATGCTGTCTGTGTCTAGGCCACAGTGTGAAATGAAGCCATCATTCTAACTGGAGTTCAGTAGGCTTTTTGTTCCACTTGCTGCCCTCTTGTGGGAGGACAAATTCCATCCTTCCTTGTATTGCACATTTGGGAAGCATGGTAGAGAATGGTTGTCTCAGTCTCAAGGCCAGGTCATCCCACCCAATACTTTTCATGGTTAATACTAAGATAAGACCATGACCTATAAAATACAATATTTACAATACAATATTTTTCATTTCAAATCATCTAAGACATCAAAGTTTTGCAACAACTATTTTTTTCCTCAACCCTTCTGTCTTTGGTTTCACAGATGTCTCGGTCTGTTAATCAGGGTGCAGGCAGAGCATTTGAAGACCCCTCTAACTGTCTTTTTTCTCTTCCCACCCAGCAGACACAGCAAGCGATTTTGTCCACTGCAGACACTGTCAATTGTGCCTGCTATATGGGGCACAGCAGACTGACCACTTTTCGAATCTCAGAGTTATTACTGAGCCCCAGCTAATAAAAAGAGAAGAAAAAACAGACCTTTATCTTTATAACAATGGAAATAAGAACCGTTTGTGTATGTGTGGGTATACAGTGCCGGACTTATTGAACACAAACAGACTTTCACACACAATACAGGTCAACCGAGGTCAGTCTTAGCAGGACCTCTGACCTCACTGGCCTCTAATCACTCTTCTGATCTCTACACAAACACACATATGCCCACTCAATGCCATAAAACTCTCTCTCTCTTTTCCTGACCTTGTCAGACCCCTGACCTGAACCTATGACTCCTGCATAAATCAGCCCTGTTGTTTCAATAACCAGCCAATCAGAGTCCACCTCCCGTCCACCCATGAACATTCCGGTAGAGGACAAAAGGCAAGCTCAGAATCAGCCCTTCCATGCTAGACAGCAATCTTAATCAGAATTGGTAATACCAGTTTTCGCTAATGCACCAGGCTGCAATTAATTTGAGGGTTGATGCAGCATAGGCCATTAGCACAGGCAGAAATGCTCAGGATTAAGTATGATGGTTTAGAACTGACTGAGGCCCTCGGATTGGGCACACGGCCGTAAAAAACGCCCGACTATATTTTACCCAGCAGGCTAACAGTGGAAGATATAGCGTACGATAAAAGCAGCACATCGCCTCGTGACAGATAATCATTTGTTTCCCGCATCTCAGTATTTCGCCCCTCAGACGTGGTGTCTGGTGAACGGACAGCTTTATAGCACGGAACTCAATCACTGCTTTCCCGCAGGAAATGTACAAACAACACACATTATTGGATTATTATACTACCACAGGACTCATAATAAACTACAATTATTTACTCTCGCAGATGTTAGGACTGTCTCGATGTTAGTTATTAATTTAGCCGCACTGTTAGTCGGGACAGATTGAGAAGGTGAACACAAATCTTATGCTAAAATAAAATGAAGTAACTTAGAAATAACGTGTGTAAACAAAGTAATAGGAAACAGATGGTATCTGGAGAGTGTCCCCACCAATATCCCAAACTGGCTTCACGTGCCGCACCTAATTAGATATTTTCTCTCATATATGAATAGATTTTTTCTGTTGCGTGAATGAAATACCACACTTTACATTTAATGCTTACAGTAAAGTTGTCTGTTGTTTGATATGGATGGATTTCAGGTAAAAAATTAATAAAGCATCTGACAGCCCCTCTCTAAATCCCCCCCCCCATCTTTCAAATGTAAAACCATGTTTACACTGACACCCGGTATTGTATTTCCTGTCAGTGATTTTTATTTTCTTCATTTTTTCCCACATTTTCTGACAAGCTTGGATGCTCATGTGGAAAAACCCCAAAACAAAACAAAACAACGCAATGTAATTATTTTTTGAAGGCGTTATGTTCGTTGACTGTGACTTGGCTGGACTTGCCTTGCTACTGAAGCGCAGGGTGAATCTACACACCTGCAGCAATAACAACAGACCTGAGCAAATGTTCAAGGTAGAACAATACTGGAGATGAAAGACACTAACAAAAAGGGAACAATTGTAAATAAAATATGGCGAAATTAATAGAAATACAAATAACACACCACAAAGGAAAATCCACAGGCCAGAATGGAGATAGTGGATAGAACCAGGATAGCTCAGAAGTGAATATCACAGTATGACCTCAGCAACAAACCTTAGAAATCCTAGAAAAACGTGAACCTCTACCCCACCAACTGGCTTTCCCTGCACAACATATGGATATATGGCCAATGCACTCTGCCTGGATGGTTTCTCATTATAAAGTCATGGAAAAAATAGGAGAGCACTTAAAAATGATCAGTTTATTTCAAAATGAGCAGTGTTGATTTTTTCTATAAACTACAATAGGAATTTGAATAGAATAAAACAACGCTGCTCATTTTTGTCAAACACATATTTAGAAATTGTAAACTAAAATAATCTCTTATTTCTTATTTTTTCCATGTATATTGGCTCAATAAAACCATAAAAATGCAGAGGATATTGGTGGGGAAAAATCTGAGTCCGCAAACCCTGAACAGCGAATTTGCAGGGGTTCACTGTACTTCAATTATATATACTGTTTTATTTAAGAGATGAAAGTATGTAATTGTAAGAAACAACTGTTTTTATATATTTAAAACTGAATTAAAATAGATGAAGATTCACAAGTGCTAGACGTCAAATACTTTTAACAAAGTTATAAAATTGAAAATAAAATTATTATGATCCAAACATTTGATGCCCTCAAGCGGCCATATTACTATGCCCATTTTGGTGTTTAAGGTTAAGGGTCTTGATCAAAAGCCCAACAGTGGCAAACTAGCATTGGTGAGGCATGAAGCAGTGACCTCCTGCTTACTAGTCCAGTATCTTATCCACTAGAGTTCTACCCCCAGACCTTGCTAAAATACCAGCATCTTATAGTTATATGGCTGAGGAAAACATGTTTTGCATCTGTGTATGATTTTGTAACCACTAACGATTGTTCCCAACTGCTCAGACGTAGCGGCTTTGTCTACTTGTGTAGTCAAAAGTTTGTGTATGTGAGCTAAAGCCCAGAGTGCTAATCCCACCAGTGAAGTAAAGCCTTACGGAACAGATCATGTGTGTCCAGACTGTATCGCTAGTGTGAACACTGGCATGCTAAATCCGCCCCCTCAAGGCTAGTAATGCCTTCAAAAAGCCCAGGCAGACACATCACCTTTCCTAACACAGCACTGTGTTTTCTCGTTTATCCGCTTGACCCCCTGCACTTTAGAGTGTCTCTGAGACCAGAGGTCCAGTCAGAGGGTTTTACAAGGCCAGGAGAGATGGATGAAAAAAAATATCCTGATGGGTAGCCTTGAGAAGCTTGGAGCAGCATTGTCTGAACATAGGAGCTCACCTAACAGGATTAACCCAGCTAAAATGCTTTCAGCCTGATCCTCCGGGAAGGGAGGAGGGAATATAGACCCGGCAAGACAAAGCAGCTTCCTGTCTCAGTGACCGCTGTAGCCATTTTAATGAGCATTTCTTAAACATTCATGACCCTGCAGAAAAGACTTTACACATGCTCAGTTGTACACGAGCTAAAAAAGAACCTTTGCTGTAAAGGTAAATGATCGTCTCTCAGTAATGAGCCCTCCTACTTGGTTCTATTCTCTTATTCCCAGTAAGCCTTTCCTAGGAAGGCCAGCACCAAGCCGTGCATCATTAGACGGCATGTGTAAGAGCGTTAGACATCTGCATCCGGCTGCAGTAGCCAGCGCCGGTGTGGATTACACAGCCCACCAACTACCGCTGACTAAATCAAATTTAACTAATCGACTTAGGGCTTTAGTAATTGGATGTGTGTGATCTGGCAGCCCTGACTAAAGCTGACGAGAGGCTAACAAGGTGATACCTGCACCCGAGTGAATGGACACACAAATAAGCAAAGCATACGCACAAATAGAATAAAGTAGTCTTATAAACATGCCAAAGGAAGCAAGTAAACGCTTTGCCGAAGCTGAAAATGTCTTTAAAGTGCCACAGTACATCGATCGAGCATAACATTATGACTACCTTCCTACTATTGTGTTGGTCTCCTTTTTGCTACCAAAACAGCCCAGCAACTGCGATGCCCTGCGTATTCTGACACCTTTCTATCAGAAGTAGCATTAATGAGCCTTGGCCGCCCATGACCGTGTCGCGGGTTTACTACTGTTCCTTCCTTGTATAACTTTTGATGGACATTGACCTCTGCAGACAGTGAACACCCCAGAAGAGCTGCAGTTTTGGAGATGCTCTGACCAAGCCATCACAATTTGGTCCTTGTCAAACTCTTTCACGTCCTTATGCTCGTCCATGTTTCCTTCTAACATCAACTTTAAGGATGAAATGTTCACTGGCTACCAAATATATCTCACTCACTAACAGGCACCGTGATGAACAGATGATCAGTGTTATTCACTTCACCCGTCAGTGCTTTTAATGTTATGCATAGTATGTGCGTCTTGTCTTTTGCACCCTTTTTTCAAGGGTAAGTAGGCTTGGAAACTCCAAACTAAAACTCTGATTAGGTTTTATGGGCTAGATGACATAGAAAGCATACAAACATGACAAATATAGTCTTATTACCAGTAGTGTAGGGACATTAAGAAGGCCCAGTAAGAACAGCCGACATAATGAAAGTGAAATGAAACAATCCTGTGTGTTCCCCTGAACATTTGGGGATGGATGGCAAGGGAAGTTTACAAAAATAGACATCAGTTCCAGACAGTGGATGCCCTTTGTGAAGCCATCTTCAACACTCAGATCAACGTTCTCACTAGCCTCGTGGAAATGCTTGCATCAAACATGTCTAAATGATTATTTGACATAATGAACGATGAAGAATGGTGAAGCTACTTATTAACATTGTTGACACTTTTATTTCTGTTTTGAGGGGGTTTTCAGTTTTATCTTTTAACTTTTATTAAACTTATTTCTTGTTAAATCGTTGTTTTCAATACATTGTTTAATACTTCAAAAGTACATAGTAGTAATAGTAATAGTATTAATAACACATTTTTACTATTACTATTTCTACTATGTACTTCTGAAGTATTAAACAATGTTTTTGGACTGTGGGAGGAAACCGGAGCACCCGGAGTAAACCCACGCAGACATGGGGAGAACATGCAAACTCAACACAGAAAGGACCCAGACTGGGGATCAAGCCTGGACCTTCTTGCTGTGAGGTGACAGTGCTACCCATTAAGCCACCATGCTGCACAAGTTATGCATATGAAGAACATGCAATATGACTTAATAATACACAGCAATGAGGTGCTTAGGTTACATAGCATTAAAATGTGTTGATGGTGGGGCTCTCCATACACAAAGCTGATTCGCCTAGGAACCTGCATCTCCACAGTCAAGCAGTAGAGGTTCGCATCAGAGAAATGGAAGTGGTATGCAATCAGTGTAATTGGATATGTCTAGATTAGGGAGAAAAGTAAAGGGTAAGGTCAATAAAAATACAGAAATATACACAGCAATGCAGTTCTCATAACTGTGTGTGTTACTCATAGAAATCTTAGGACATTTAGTTGTACACTTATCCACCTCAATGTGTGTGTGTGTGTGTGTGAGAGAGAGAGAGAGAGAGAGAGAGAGCTTTACCTATAATCTGATGTTCAAACCTAAAACACCTTGTTAATCTGAGATGAGATGAACGAACAACTGCCAGCTCCTGCTGTGACTAGTGACAGCAAAAGAGCATGCGCGCACACACACACACGCGCACACACACACACACACACACACACACACGCACGCACACATATACAGAAACATAAGTAAAAGAGATGCACTTCTTTGCTCTGATTAATAAAGGTCAATTAGCAATTAAAATTTCCATTTTTAATCAACCCCCTAGGGTGGTGGTTGTCCCCCAACTCTCTCGCTCTCGTTCTCTCTCTCCCCTTGTCCCCTCTCTGCTCTTGTGCTGCAGGGACACATTGGCTCTTGCTGAGAGGTAAAAAAGCAAACAAAAAAAAGCTTGGATGATAAGCAGTAAACATGCTGCGGGTATCTCATCCACACACACACACTGCATACACACAAATGTGCTTTTTTTCTTTTGGCCCAACCCCCCTCGTCCCCCCCCCAGGTGCCCTGCCATCGCAGGCGGTCGTCCTTCTGACAACTGCCTTCCCTCATTAATCTTGATGTGTCTGCTCACTGCTGCATTCTTCCACGGGCTTTCAACCCTCTCGCTAATTGCAATTAATCACCAGGCGAAACAGATGCTAGGAACAAGCGCATGAAAGGGAGGAGGAGGGAAAAGAGGTGAAGGAATGGTGGAGAAAAGGAGGGTGAAGAGGAGGAGCGGGAAGCGTGTTGATGAAGCTGTCAGCGGGGGCTGATGGGTGCCCGTGGTAAAGGGGTGCGAGGACAAGCATGACCCTGTCACCGGGGCCCCTGCGGCATTTGTCAGATCCGGCTGCACTGCTTGACAATAAGAACTGATAAAAAAAGAGTAGTAGGGGGTGAGAGACATAAAGAAATGGAAAGAGAGAGAGGGGTAAAAGGAGAAGCAGCAGCATCACCAAGATTGGCGTAATAGGCATTCAATTATTAAACCTGCGGCTGCTTGGAACGCCGGCTGTATCTGATGTTTGCTTTTCTCATTCTCATTCGAACGCTAACACTAAGGCTAATCCTGTTTCATGCATCAATAGCTGAGTCTCCATTATGAAAATGGCAACTAAATAGGCTTCCTTTACTACTGGTATTAGTTTAGTAATGAAGAAAATGAAGCTGGAGTGAGTGGAGTCTTCGAGCGTTTTATTAGCTTACACTGTACTAGCTCAGTAGATACACAAGATCAGATGGTAATACAAACAATGGCAGTAAAATGAGACCTCTGTAACGTTAAACACCACAGTCATAGTTCTCACCTTTATAATACGTTTAGAAAATTCAGGCCTTGCTAGCGTCACCCTGGACAGCGATCGTTGCATGAAGTGATGTCATAGTGCTGTAAAAACCATTTTCAGGAGCAACAACAGCTCAGCCAGATAGCGAGAGCCCACACCTGCTCTTACAGACCTGCCAAGTCTATCCACATAACCATGAAATCAAAAAATCATTTGCTTTAGGTTCAACTGGCTTTAAAAAATATTTTTATATTTTTGAATATATATCATAACCATTAACCAAATATAACAATTTCAATTAATAAACCTATTGAAAAAAATAAAAATAAAAATAAATACACAAGACAAAACTTAAAATAAAAAAACAAGTAAAACATAATACATGTATTATTAATAATAACAATTATAATATTAATATGAATAAAATTAATATAAAAAATAATAACACATATTATTATTATTATTATTATTATTATAAATAATTTGTTTTATTTATAGTAATATTAATAATAATATTACAACAAAAGAAAAAAAACAACATTATTATGATAATTTATATATAGTTATTGTATAATAACAAAAAAAATGTTAAAAGAAAAATAATAATATTTATATAAATAATACCACAACTACCGAATATAATAACAAAAATGATAATAATAACAGTAATACAAGACAACAATACTAACACTATTGATGTTATTACTAATGATAAAAAGATAATACTTAAATAAATACTACTACTACCACTATCAATAATAATAAGCCTTGTTCAGCACCTGTGATCTCTCAGTATGGAAAGGGACAGTCAAGTTCAAGCCATTATTCAATCACAATGAAGCACAATTCCAGAATGGATCATGAAACAAGACAAATATATTCCCTTTACAAGGAATTCACTCATAGGGTTGAGCACAGGGGGGCACTGTCACTGAAAGGGCACAGATCTAATAATCAGGGGTGTATCAGACTGAAATATTAAAAACGGTTATCCCTGCCCTGCTCATCTCTGGTGTGTCTGGCTTCTGATTCAAGCTCAAAAATGACCTCAGGCTGTTAATGGAGGAAAAAAAGGCACCGCAGAGCCACTGAGAGCGGTATTAGCAGCCTCTTCTGTAATACATCTTAGCTATGTGTGTGACTGAGTCAGTGTAAATAAGTTTGACCCAGATAAAGACGCCGCCCTTCATTTTATTATCTGGACACTAAACCTGGAGCCAAATTTATGTCATTTATGAACATTATTTAATAGTAATGCTAACATTTTATGATCAGATAACTCACAGACCACAGGGACACATTAAAACATAGTAATAAAGAAATAATGATACGAAGATTAATAATGAATAAAAACCCCACTGCCCCTATGCTTTGTGAAAAGCACCTGCCAAACCTAACACAGCATTACAGAGTCTGGAACTCTCGCAGGTGAAAAGAGAAGAGGATAAAGAAAGAGCAGGTCAGAAGAGAGATGGGGTGAATACGAAAACAGAGAGAAAAGCAACTCATAAATAGGTAAGCCGAGGACAAACGAAGTGAAACAGGCCGTGCTAGCTGTCTGTCTGACCTCTGTCTATCCCTACCCATCAAACATTCATTCTTAACTGCAGCTACACAATACACACATCTACTGTAACCTAGCAGGTCTGCTATCACACATTTTTTTTATTTTTATTTTTTATATTAAGCATACATACAAGGTGTCTCTGTCACCTCACAGCAAAATGGTCCTTGGTTCAATCCTTCAGGTGGGGTTGGGTCCTTTCTGTGTGGAGTTTGCATGTTCTTAGCAAGTCTGCGTGGGTTTCATCCCACAGTCCAAAATCATGCAGCCAGGTTAATTGGACACACTTAATTGGTACCTAACCACTAGGATGTATAAACCAGTGTATTGAAGTAGTGCTGCCAAGCCTGGATAAAGGAACTGAAGAAACATAAGCTTCTTATTCCCGAGTTGCCTTTACAGTGACTTTTACTCTTGTAACACAGCAGCATGCATTCATCTTATATTCGTGTGTGGAACGTAAATTATGGCACTGCCTAAAACCAAGCACTTAACCCTTAAGAGCAAAACTTTCAACTAGCAGGATAAATAATTTACCTCATTGCCATTAGTGCATTTATCAGGTTGTGTAGCGAAAAAGACGTGGACAGCTCTCTTTCAGCTCTCTAGCCAGCACTTTAAGGTAACACAGTATTAAGAAGTGCATTACAGTGAACCCCCACTAATTCACGGTTCAGGGTTTGTGGGCTTGGTTTTTTGTGGATTCTCTCCTGGAACCTAACTTATAATAGTTCTTAGAAACTCATATACTCCACATTTTGCTGGTTAATTCTAAACACGGCTATTTCCCTAGAAAGTGAGCTTTCGAGTAAATCAACCACTACAGTTTGGAAGCCTTAACTCCTGCCTCCGCCCATAAACCAGGTGTGCTGATTGGGTTTTAAGACAGCTGCTGCTGTGACTGGTTTGTGGCATTCCAGCCAAATGTTCAAGCAGATCAACTGTCTATTCACTGATTCTAGGTGTTTAACCTATGACATTTACCAAAATTAGAGTTTTTTCATGATTCGCGGGTGCTTGGAACGTAACCCTCAGGAAATCTTCATGGAAAAGTGTTATCTGACCCCACTTTACTATACTGTTGAGTCACATTATGACCACCAGTTAAAATACAGAGTAACCTCTGTGCGCAGCATGGACAGCGACTAGACGGACTGGGAGTGACTCAATAAGGTCCTGGTAGGTTGTAAAGGGACCTGGAGCAATGCTGACTGCAGTGCATCTCACAGATGCAAACAATCAAGGTGTTCGATTGGCTCAAGTCTGGGGGATTTGAGCTTCATGGTATTACCTGAAAATCTTGCTCATGGTCCTCCAACCAATGTCAGACATTTCTAGGTGTTGTCTTGCTGGAGGATCTGCATGTTTGGGTGTACATAATCTGTCTGGATAGATTCATACCTAAATCGGGACAGTTATCGTTCCAATTCATTCCAGTTTTAAGCATATTATGTATTTTAGGAAAATAAATTTCATGCGATTCAGACAATGAGGAATGACCATTAAACCACTAATATCTGATTCAGTGGTTTAAACTTCATTTGAAGGAGACAATTTATGTAGCTTTAGTTTGAAAAAACAAAACAAAACAGATGTTTGGATGACTCATGTTTCATATATCGACTGCAGCAGATAAGATCAGCATAAAGACCTGTGTGACTTTGATAAGAAAAAAATCATTACAATCTGGAAACTAGGCTGAAGTATTGCAGTAAGTGCAAAACATCAAGTTATGCAAACATTTGTGATACATTTCCACCAAGCTGCTTCCAGGTATTTGTGCTGATAGCTTTGGGAAACACTGTAGGTTGATCCACCTCACAGTGTACCTCACAGTAATCTGCTAATGTCAAAAGGTACCAGATACCACAGAATTTCATCATGTCGTGTGGTAGACATCATATCAGCTAAATAGTCCTAGTGTTTTGGCTCTTCGTTCATAATGTATTACAGATGGATCAATAGTAAATGTGTCAGGAATGGAAATAAAAGGTCTCTGGTACTCACAACATTTAATGTGCTGGAGATTTAACCTTCTGTAATTCTGTTAAAGCAATCGTGCTGTAATAACTGTGATTTGATCTTGTTCTTAATGTCTGAATTGTCATGTTAGGCTGTTGGGCTTCTTCTTGTGACGTTTAGGATGTAGTGTTACTAAAGCTCTGTTTAATGAATGTGTGTAATCTTGGTGACATTAAATATTGACCAGTATTTGGTCCAAACACAGGGTGCACACAATAATACAATAAAATCATTTTAAATGCCGAAACTGAGAGGATTTTTTGTCAAACTCTTGTTTGTTTGAAGAAATACAATTCAGCCTTCCTGAAGTGTCTGAATTATTCATGAATACATAAAGTCTTTACCAGATGATATACAGTATTACTAAAATTGTGGTTTAAAAGAAGCTATAAATGTAATTTTGGCAGACACTGGGCTTAAATGTCATGAATTATTGTCATTCAATTATTAATTTAATCATTTATATTGGTTATTAATTTTCTTAAATGTAAAAGAGAATTAATTCAGTCTCGTTTATCACTGCTCAGTCCTGTTCAGGGTCTGATTTATTGGGCTAAAGATGGGAAACAATGGGACGAGTCACATCAAGTCAAATGTATTTTATAGTGCTTTTATTTATTTATTTAGACATTGTCTCAAAGCTTTACAGAATCCAGGACCGACAGACCCAAAAACTGTGGCGCAATCCAAGGGTTACAATGGCAAGAAAGACTTACAAAAACAAAAAATTATAACTACCAAGTAATCAATAAAAAATAATGTAAGCAATGGCAATTCTTCATTATTTAGTCCAGTCTGTCAGAGTCTGAAGTAACTTGGACTTTTCAATACTAAATACACCAGGTTCTCATCACATGAAGAAGGAGAAGCATTGTTGGCACAGTAGTACTGGACTAGTCGCCAGTTCATCACAAAGCAGACACACACTCTAATAGCTCAGATTAGCCCGACTGCATGTGTTTGGACTTTTGTCAGGAAACAGCTGGAGGAAACTCACACAGACACCAGAGAGAACAAGAATACAGGAACTCCATACAGGAACCGATTCTGGACCCCTCTTGCTATCACTACACACTGGATCACCGTGACCCCTATGACTATGCAACAGATCACATATTTAAAAAACCATGTCATGTCAAACTAATTCTGAACAACAGAGACATTTCAGCATCATTTTCAGTGATTAAAAAATGAAATTGCATTCTGTTGCTCAGTAAGGAACTCCTTTATGATTGAATCAGGAGTGAATTACTTACTATCAGGCTACTTAGCAGATTAAAGAGACGCCAGATTGCAATCTTTAGAATTTAGAACACAAATGCTACCAGATGTATTGGATGTGGGGTCGTTGGATGCTTCTTTATGTGTACACAAAGAAGTCCTGAAGCTGACAAGAGTGAATGACACAAAGCTGACTCATTACCGGAATCTGATATTTAAACAGAGTTTGATTGTATATGAGGTGTTTGTGTGTGTGTGTGTGTGTGTGTGTGTGTGTTTGTGTGTGTGTGTACACTACTGTCACTCTGTATGCTGTGTTCACACCCAGCAGCAGTGCATCAACATGCCCTCACCACTTACAGGTGTTGTTAGACTCTACTGCTAAGATCCTACCACCCTCTGTCACTGTGTGTGCCTGAGCCAGATGGTTCATAATGACTGTGATAGATTAATGCCATCGAACAGACACACACCCACACAAAAACCCACCAACACATACACCCACCCACACACACACACACACACACACACACACACACACACACACACACACACACACACACACACACACACA
>JAYDZG010000009.1:8729937-8745054 GCA_034509265.1 Microcambeva bendego | reverse complement strand
GGATAATCGGTTAAGAAAAAAATAATTGAATTTACATGATGGTCCCTGGTACTTGCTGCTCAGCGGTGGAAAGCAATAAGCTAACATGAGTAAATGTACTGTAATTAAGAAGTTTTTTACAACCTGTATTTTTACTTAAGTATGTTTTCTTCTAAGAACTGATATTACTGAGTTAAAAATGGTAAAAAAAAAAAAAAAGAAAAAAAAAAGAAAAGAAAATTGTGCCTAGTAAACAGGGTTGCCAGATTAGTGGTTTTCAAGCTTAAGGTTCAGAATGTCAATAAATATACATGTCATATTACAAATTACTTTATTGTGATTTAATGATTGTTGAATTAATTACTAGTAATAAATTAGTGAAATAAATTAGACTAAATTTGCAATTTAAATGAGTTACTTTTTAAATTGAATCGATTTTTTGACTATAATAACTTTACTCATACTTAAGTAAAATTCATCATAGTAATTGTACTTTTACTTGAGTACTATATTTTATTACTCTTTCTAACTCTGCTGCTACTTAAGAGAATCTAAATCGTTTACAGAACCATCCAGCCCTCCACAAATTCCACCTTGTTTTATTATTTATTTTTTACATGATTGTTCATTGGTCTTTACGATAACTGTTGGATGTTATGATAACCAGATTAGCCTTATGACATAGCCTTATGTCTATTATTATCCACATGACCTGCTTTCATTTTAAGCGACACTTTTGATTTTACGCTAGTAAATCCTTTCGTAAGCCCGGCTCAGTTTGTGAGCTGCTGTAAATCACACGAGCGGCAGTGCAGAGAGGGCAGACATTACCCAGGCGACACTGGTCTGGGCTGCCAGAGATGGCCAGCTGTCCCAGCAAGAAGCCAGGTGGTTTTGGGGATGAAAGGGGGGGGGGTGGTTATGTTCAGCAGAGTTACCCTAGTAAACCATGCAATACATTCACAGAGCAGAAAATGATCCGATGAGCAAACACCCTGGCAGGCATGAAGTCAGCGATCGAGGGCAAAATTAGCACCTGGTCCAGGCTATTTTAGCTGAACTTTCTCCCTGGCTGAGGAAACATCCAGCTGTCTCAGTGCTGTGCTCTTTGAGGGGGTGAAAAGGCTAAGAGTAAATCCAGCTTAATAAATGTGTTCAGCAAGACACCCTCAAATCCTAACTAAGGTACATTTAAACCAATGCACACATATACACCGACCAGGCATAACATTATGACCAGTGACAGGTGATTATCTCTTCATCGTGGTACCTGTTAGTACGTGGAATATATTATCCTCAATGGGGACAATTTGTCATGACCAGACAACTGAGTCAGGTCATCTCCAAAACTTCAGCTCTTGAGTGGTGTTTGTGGTGTCTGCAGTGGTCAGTATCGTTTAAAAGTGGTCCAAAGAAGAATTGGCGGTAAACCGATGCCAATCAGAATGAATGGTACACACCTATGTGAAGGATTCCTTTAGTAATGCTCACTGCTGCCACCTAATCGCTGTCCTGAGCACCTGAATTACATTGAGAACACACATTCAATTAATCTTACTCTCTCTCTCTCTTGCTCTCTTAGCGCAGCTGTTCCTCCTTCCAGCTGTGTGTATCTGATCCCACCTGTTAATGTTTTCTCTCTCACACCTGGAGGAAACGCTATACTCAAATGCTCAAATGCATCCAAGCTTTTTCTCCCCCACACACACTCCATAGCTACTGATTTTTTGTGGCTCAAATCTTACACAGACCCTAAGACACACATGTTTCTCTTTTTGTTTCCTCTAGCACACAGTTTGCTTGATGTGTAATCACTAAGCCGAGAGAAATAAGTGATCTTCAGACCTAAGATGTGAGTTTCTTTCACTCTTTATATCCTTCTGGTCTAATCCGCCTTTTAAACGTAAATGAAAACACACAGCAAAATTAAATGTTAGACTTTATGAGCAACTATGCTCATAACTATGAGCCCAGACATTAGGACCACCTGCTTAATCTCCTTAAAACAACTCGTTAAAACAACTCTAACCAGCCAATTCATGGACTCCACAAGTCATGAAAAAGCCTTGTGCTATCTGGTAGCATGACATTTACATTAGATCTCCTTCTCAGTTAAACAATGTTCGTATGATCTCACAGAAAAATGCCCGTTGTAAATATTTTAAAGTTAGCACGAGCATTTTGACTGGCCCGTGACTGCAAACCTTTTTTGGACACGTTTTTCAAAGAAATGCAAGCAAAAATAGTTTGACCTATATAACTACAATTTACAATTACTGATCTGTACATTTTAAGGTATTGTAGGGCATGGTAGTTTAACTGGTTTATTATTTTTTTAAACACTATACCTATTCTGCTTATACTGTGTCATTTTGGGTGGTTTCTTAGGCAAGTTTTTGAAACCACCGTTACAATCTGGCAACCCTGTAACCCTGCAGCAATTTCCCAGACACAAGTTTCAGGTAGTTTTGTTTTTACTTAGTAACAGATGTATAAAATCTAGCAATTTACAAAGTAACACAAAGTTTAAACAAAGTAAAATAAGATGGTTGTACTCAAAAAATCTACTCAATTACTGTAACGTGAGTGCAGTGAGCACGCAAGGCTAAAAATAAATTAGTTTATTAGCCACATAAAGCTATTTAGTTTAAAGAGCATTTCGGGTCTAGGTCTATCAGATAAACAGGCACTACAATCTAAAATATAAGAGGTTCTTGATATGTTTTCATTATTTACTGAGTTCAAGGCTTCAGCCACACCCATTACCTTTTGCACTGGGAACAGTAACCAGTCCCCCCATGACCCTGAATCTGATAAACCAGTAGTAACAATGACTAAATGAATGGATGAATGAGTGTTCACCCCTGCAAAATGTTTTGTTAACATTGCATTGACAAAATGAATAACTGGTGTGGACTTGCTTCTTCAGTTCTTGGTACAACACAATAATTCCAGAAGGCAAAAGCCCTTAATTGTGAAATGCACTGCTTAACTGATATTTGACCTCCTCACCCCTTTACAACACTTATAACCCCTTGTTAGTGAAAGGTCTGTGTGGCTCACAGGAAATATGAGACGGTCCACCATGAGACTTCACTGGTGTACACATGAGCCGAGAAACTAACAAGGCACCAAAAAGGTGAGAAAGGCCAGGTTGAAGTTTCACCCCAGCTGGTCTAGACTAACAGGAAAGGGTGGAAAAGCAAGCCTTAATTCTTTCCCCAGGGACAGCATAAGGTAAAATATACAGCTATTTTTGCCACTGACTTGTCCAGGTCTCTAACTTCTGTTGCATGAACCCTCAAATGTGCATAGCAAGTAAACACTTTCACACATTGACAACCCATAGCAAGCACCCACCCTTCCCCAAATACCAATTCTATGAGACCTGCTACACACACTTGATCCTGTTATTATGTCTGGTATCATTTGGATATGGTCTTCAATAACCGTTGCATGTATCCCACGCCCAGACAGAAAGGAATATATAAAGAGAATTACAGACAAGACAAAAAGAAATTAAAGGATGGTAATGGCCTTCTGCCAGTTCTCAAAATACAGAGCTGGGAAGTTCTGGGAGGATTTGACCGAGCTGCCAAGTCTCAGGGCCCCATTTTGAGAGGGCAGGACTGAAGCCAATCGCACAGGTGCTCAGATGCCAGCAAACTCCCCCCTTGAGCTGCTACCAGGTCAAGGCACAATGACTGGGTGGCACAGAGTGGGGTTCAAAGGAGACACTCTTATTCATGCATTTCAGTCTGAACTTAACAAAACACAACAGCAGATAGGTTGAAACCTGCCAAGAACTTTCATGAGAGACCACCATGTGGAAGCCAAACATGTTTACTATGTATGGAAAGCAGTAAGATTAGAAAGACTCAAATTGTACTGGTGTGTAGGTATGATTAGGATGCGGAATGGAACACAGAGTAGACCAACAGACCATTAAGAGAAGAGATGTCAAAGAAATGACATTGTGAGACACACAGACTATGTGAGATTTATAACGTATTTTAAGATCACAAGCAAAATGAAAACATAAACCTCCAGACTACAATTTATCAAGAAATGGTTTCATGCTGGACTGTTCTGTTCAAAAACACACCAGAAAACCAACATTGAGCACAACTGCCCTAAAGCCAGACTGAACCAAAGTAAGCCATTACAAGGTGAAGTACAAATAATGGGTGTGAAGTCTTACAAGGGCGGGGCCAAATGTCACACTGAAAAGCATTAAGTAATCCAAGCCATGAAAAGACAGTGCACAAGGAAACAGGGATACGTTCCAAATCTAATCCTAAAATTCTAAATTAGGGCACTACTTACAGTAGTTAAAAAACCATGTAGACTGCATTGTTTGTGATGCTTCCAGTGAATCCATGAATGTACACTTTAGCTTGGAAATTAGTGTGAAGTCTAGTGTGATGTTTTTGGTAATGGAAAAGTATTGAATGAAGGGAAAAGGGCATAAACGATTTATTTAAACCAGACTACACAATAGTGTTAGAAAACATTTCTTTACAACAATTAGAACTAAACAATAATGCTGATCACTAATAGGACACAGTACAAGTAACATAAATGAAATATACAGTACTACATGTAAAATCATGTGGATTGTAATTACAGTACATCTCAGTATTACTTTGTTATAGACCACCATGCCACCCAAGTGCTTGAACGACTTATTTTTCTCCATGACTTTCATCTTTCCATCCACCTGTGACTTGCATGGAAATTTATTTGATGGATTTATATGTTTGGAAAAAAAATACATTGGTCTGGCTGATAAGTCTGTAGGAACATAATTATAATTATGATTGTAACAGAGCTATGGTTTCATGCTTTACATGTAAAAGTTGAGAAGAAAACAAAGCACAGACTCTACACTATTGTTTGAATGTTAAATTGTACTTGGTAATCTTTGCAGTCATTATCAGGATTTTAACATCATGTTTTACAATTTAGTTAAATTCATGACAGGAAACAAGCTTCATCAGTACACATGTTATATTGAACACAGTCATGAACAATTTTCCATCTCCAATAAACCTCATGTTCGTGATTTTGAACTGTGAGAGGAAAACGGGGTGCCCAGAGTAAACCCACACACTCACGGGGAAAACATGCAAACTCCACAAATAAAGGACTCAGACTTCCCCACCTGGGGATCGAACACAGGACCTTCTTGCTGTGAGGCGATAGTGATTCCCACTTAGCCACCGTGGTGCCCACATTTGTAAATGTACATGATGGGAAAATACGGTGTTTTTAATGCAGCTTGATGATTCATCACCATAAATTCTTGTGAACGGGTAAAAGGATTGCTGGGCTTTTATGATAGCTTTGTTCATGATACGCTCTCAAGGGTGATAGGAAGCAGCTGGAGCTTTGTACTGATCCTGTTGAGAGCAGCTGTGAGTGTGTGTGTGTGTGTGTGTGTAACACACATGAAACAGAAACTACAGGCTTACAAGGCATAGTGACACAAAGGTTGTAGAAGGAATGCACAGTGTCCGACAGGGTTTCAAGAGACCTCTTATCTAACAGACTTTCAAGCTTTCATTGCTCACAAAAATACCAGATCCAGTGTATAAAAGTCTTCATCATTAAGTCACTGGCTGGATCAGGGCTGCCCTTACCTTAGCGCCTTAAAAAATGTCCAAACAGACATTCTGGTACATTGGTTAAATGTATTTACAGTGACATATTATTGTTCGTTTAGTCAAACAAAAAGCCTGATTACTATTATTATTATTTATTTTTATGTATTTATTTATTTTCATTTTTTTGGGGGGGAAGGGGGGGGGTGCAATATATCATGAGTGTGCATATGTGAGTGTTTTTTAATGGAATGGTTATAGATCATGAACTGATAACCTGATCAACTCACCATCTTCACATTTTTATATGTATTTAAATTCTTTTTTATTTATCTATAGTATATTTCTCTGTTCGCATGTTCTCCCCTTGTCTGCATCCAGCCAGGTTTATCAAGGACACTGAATAGCCTATAGTTACCTAAACACTAGGATGCACAAACAGTTGCATTGTGATGCCGGTTAAATACGAGGGGCACTACGACAAATCAATAATGCGGATAACGATTCTCTAACAACAGCAGTCGAAAGAAGAAAAAAAACTTTTGTATTTACATTTTGGGTCTGTTTGAAAGCCTAATGAGCTGCCTTGGTGTATACTGCCTCCCAGGCACCTGCCTCAGTATACCGTAGAGGATTCCAATAAGAGATTGACTTGTGAATCAGGTTATTGGAACACTCTACTTAGACAGTGATTACATCAGTTTTAACTCTTTAGAGTAACACAGCTAGCCTCAAGCCATTCAAACCAATGGGATGAGGTAGAAAAATGCGCTAGCCCTGCATGTCCAGAGAACACTAAAATTGTCACTGACGAGCCCGAATTTGCAAATAAATGACATTTGAACTAGTTTTCAACACTAAGGAAGAATCGGATGCTCCGTTGTAATTTTAAGTACCACTCTAGGTAGCATTTAGGTATCTTAAAAGGTATCTTTTATTTGTGAGTAAGCATACGATGACATAAAATGCATCTGTAAATACTACCCCAAGTAGAACAAGTTTTAAATTGAAAGCCATCTTTTAATTTCATCACTTGAAACATTGCAAATGTAATTTTTTATGAGGACATTTTTGCCTAAATGTTGTTATTGTTATCCTGGCTACAGTTGAATTAGGATGCTAAAATATTTCAACTTTGATAAATACAATGTTACATTGAGCTGCATTCCAAATACATTACATTACATGACTGAAAGCGACCAAGCTAAATCCAATAAACAGAATTAACTCACAGAGAATTTTTATTTCCCCAAACTCTAAGAGATCTATATGTATCATCTTGCCTTTTTTTGACAAAAAATAAATAAAACAGGCCTCCGACCACTTATCTATCCACATAATTCCTCCTCCACACACTCACAGCATGAATCCAGTGAGTCTCAGATCAACAGAGCCTCTCTAGTGAGTTGTAAATCAGCTCCTAGGAGCTTTAATGTAAAGCCCCTTAAATTCCACATGTAAGGCCAAGAGGTTTTGATATACTGATTGATTGCTAAAAATCTAACACAGAGAGTGTAAACTGTCAGTGGCTTGCTGTTTATCACATTCATGATTTGTTCCAAGCACACAATCTGATTAGGAACTAAAACATTTTCAAAGGTCTTGGGTAATGGTTTTCAGCTTCGTCCACTGTTGTTGGCTGCGATGCAGGGCAGCACGGTGGCTAAGTAGATAGTGCTGTCGCCCCATGGCAAGAAGGTCCTGAGTTTAATCCCCAGGTGGCCTATCTGGGGTGCATGTTCTTCCTGTATCTGTGTGGGTTTCCTCTGGGGGCTCTGGTTTTCTCCCAATTTTTAGGCAAATTGAAGACAAATTTCCCTATCGGTAAAAGGGTCTGTTGTGTCTCCCCTGTGATGGACTGGCGCCCCATCTACAGTGTTTATGTGTGCCTTGCGCCTATTAAAAAGCTGGGATAAGCTCCAGCAACAACAGCTCTGAATGGATAGGTGGTGCTTCATAGTAAATATGATATGTACAATGTGTTAATTTCTCTGTTTTAATCAGTGAAATTTATTTTGCTAAGCTGAATTAAACTCACAATAGATTTCACTAACAGATCAAGTCAGCCTTTTCCAAGGGATAAAAATGCAACATTTCTCTGTGTGTAAGTGTAAGTGATTAAACAAAAAAGCGTACATTTGTTATGTGACAAGTACATTCTTTTAGCAATAAAGAAAAACCTTTTTAGTTATGAGGATTTTAATCTTTTTTCATTTAATAGAATAAATGCAATCCCAAACTTGGAAAAAAAAAAACAAATATATAGTACTGTCTTGAAGGCACTTTTGCTAACACTGGTTTTTAAACATGGCAGACCATTGGTCTACTTGTTTGACGAAGTGCTAAGACAGCCCTGTAATTCACTCAGGTGTTTAATTCACTCAATTTTCCACTGGTGCCTTTATAACATCTGTGAAAGCAAAGGTCATTTTAAAGAGCTTACAAAAATTTAATTGTGGTACCGTTTAGGGATTTCATTGTTACAAGTCAGTTTGTGACTCAAATCAGACATGAGGAGGAAGACCACATAGGGGTACAGATGAGTGCTAAGATGCATAGTTCATAAAAGTCACCAACTGACCTCCTTAACATCAGCAGAAAACTGTTCCCCAGAGGTTTCCTGGCATGGGGTTCCATGGATGAGGAGCTGCATAAGAAAGCGTTATATCACCAAACTCAAAACCAAGCATTGAAAATGGGGTATAAAGCACACCACCGCAGGACTCTGGAGCAGTAAAAACAAGTTCTGTGGTTTGATCCTGCTACCCTACATGGCATTCTGATGGCCGAATCAGGCCCTAGTGCACAAAGCAAGAATTTGTGGCCAACCAGGTCCTCTCATCAAACATCAGTGTGGATGAATGGGCACCAATTTCTACAAACACACTCCAAAATCTTGTAGAAAGCTGATAACAATGTCTATGGATTTAAAATGGGATGTCATTAAAGCTGTAGGTGTTTCAATAATTTGGTTGGTTACTCACTCACAGCTAAAGTCGAAATGGTGTAGTCCGTGCAGACACAAGGACACGTCAAGTGCCTTGCAGACTAGCAAAGATACAGCACATAAGCATGGATCACATACTCTATTTTGGAGGATACTCATACAACAGTGTAACTATTAAAAACACTCCACATGCTTGACATGCTAGCACGTTCTGCTACCTCATCCCTTTATTTTGAACGGTGAGATGCTAACCGAACTGTGTTAGCTTAGTAAACAAAAACTTTTGTGATCAAAGTCTACTAAATGCACATCTTATTAGAATCCTCTCTAGTGAGGCAACGGTCCATGCTGATGGTGAGAGAGCAAGGCAGCTCACTAGGTTTTTGACATCCTTGTAGGCACCAAACCCCAGCTCCTGCTACCTTAACTGATTTCAAGGTATAAATCAGGACGAACCAGTTATTTTGAAGAGCAGAGTGCAGTTCATCCTCTATATACAAATACAGTACATATGCCCATATCTTGTCGAAACAATCTAAATTAAATTATCTTTTATATGATCTAAAATTGAGATTTCTTCATCTTACTGGAAGAATGTTTCTATTTGATACAAACAAGACATTTTTTTGTTTTTTTCATACACATTAAACAGTGTTAAAAACCCTCATGTAGTCATCTAACTCCTCAAACTTTATTTTGACCAGAAAGACTTATATTAAGAAGCCAGATGCAGATTAGTTTTCAACAGACCAGTCAGGCTTTTTATCCTTTACAATATCAGCTGATTCCAGTTTGTTTCTAGAAGTAAATGAAGAGATAAGATGAGAAAATGCAAAACATGATGCCATTTCTTGATATATGCACACTTATAGATACAGCACCATTCCATCCCCTCTGACACCCCCACTCACCCTCAAGCAACTTTAGCCATTAGGTCGTGACTTGGCTTCAGGTTAAATCACCTCTACTTCCAGGAAAACCGCATTCCCACTATCACACCCACAAAAGACTTCTGGCTTGTCTCCAGTAGTTCAAATGACTGTCTGGATCAGAACAGGAACCTGAGAGGGATTTGTAAATAGAAAAGTAATGTGATTTTATTACAGCTGAGCACTGAGGTCACAAACTCTTCAAATCGCTTCCCAATTTCCCTGTTATGATGATCAAGACAGAACATCTGGAGACAGCTGGTGTCTCCAAAAAGCTGTTTATCTTATGCACACAAATACATTTCACAGCTCTTATGAACATGTATATTTATGTCTTCGTCTGGGCTCCAAATTTGTGCTAAGTTGTTTTCAGGAATGACTGACCTACCAGAAATGTCCAGTACATGGTGGTATACTGCGTATTAATTACAAAATAAGTGGATTTAATCACCATATCTGTTAGAAAAATCCTTATTAATAATCACCAGGTAGATTTATGGTAAATATAACATGTTCTGCTACAATGCTGCCATGTGGCAAAGAGTAAGGTCAAGTTAGGTAACATTAATTTGGTCTTTCAAGCTAATAATATAAGCTGCTGAGCTAATTGTATATTAGCTTTACCGACCAAACTAACCAACGTACTTATTGTGACCCATAACGTAGTATCTTGACATTTTGTAAAACTCGACACCTTTGTGGAGACATTTGTACCCTCAAACTTGACATTTCAGCCCTTAAAATAAATTTCCTGAAATATAATAAGAGAGCAAATAAGAGACAAATCTGCATTATACCTGACGGTTCTAGGAATTGTGGGAAACAGATTTTAAAAAAAAAATAAGCTCATCATAAAAAATAAGCTTGACATGGATTTATGTAATAAAAGAGCACATGAACACTAAATAAGCTTAAGTTTAAGGTAACAAGAAGTAAAAGTACCTTTTATTGTTTTGTTATAGGTATATAGATGTTTAAATGGTATTTCAGTGTTTGAAATGATATTTCTATTTATTCTACTTATTTTCAGTGTAGAAGTGTACAAAAATATTATTTTTAATTATCCTAAAGCACTGTTTATGCGGTTCTACTGGACCACAGAACTCATTAAAAGGTTTCCCAAATGGCAGTATGGGGGGAATTACCTTGAAACACCACACCAGTCCCAGAAACAATTAGCGTCGAGCTTCCACTATATGTTGATTGTAAGTCAGTTTTAAATACTAAAAGTGTTGGTCCATATTAAACAGGACAATGTATTTTGACCACAATTGTCCTCTTTCCATCCTGAACAAAATATTAAACCTTGGCTTACAAGGGATGAACTTTATTTACAACTGGTAAAATGTCTATTTCACAATTTGATATTAAATGTATGACAAATGTGGATATAATCACCCAACCACCCACAAATCAGTCTGATTAGTGCTAGTGTTGTGCATGTGCCAAGCCACACCTACAAGTTTTTTTCATTCATGTACTGCCGTCAGCCTCAAAACTCAAGCCACACCAGAGAGCAGCACTTAACAGCTCAGCCAAACAGCTGGATGCTGAGAGGCTGAACAGATCATCAGTGTATTCACAGACATTCACTCGCCTTGTGTAGACACATTTGAACATAAATCTAAAAACTTGCATTGCCTCTTATTATTTCTACCTTGCTCATTCTCTGGCTTCTCATCTCCTTCCTCTCAAGCTGCAAACACACCCATTCACAAACAAATGCACAAGAAATTATAGCTGCTGCATTACCCTGCTGTGGGACTGGACGATTTGACCTGTCAATTGACATGTCCTGATACAGTCACCCCTTTTCAATTTTTAGAGCTCATACCTTTAGAAGCAAGGTACATATTGTTAAAGCAGAAGTTTTACTAGAACAATTAAAGAGTAAACAACAACTGAAATAACTGGAAATGCCAAACACCAAACGTATGCACATCCTGTCTTCTTCCACACCATGTGGCCCAATTTTCTAATCAAGATTTCCTAGCCAGAGATCTCAATAAGCACACTGTGTCTTCACGTCATACATATTCCACTAAAGATGAGACTTGGTTTGGCTGTGAAAAGAGCATTTAACGATGATATGGGAAAAGCTGCCTGTTTAGAAATGTTTATTTCTTAAATCCAACAAGCTCCACACTTCATCTACCCCCTGCCTGCCCTTACTGAGCTGTTCTCTTTATGCTCTGAAGCTGAGAAATGTAGCAACCCACAATCGAACTGCATTAAACTCCAATATCAACACTTACATCACTGCTTAACCTTGATCCCCTGTTGAACTTCTGGCACTGGACATAGTATCAAGGAAAAACAATAAACCAGAATGCAAAAGTAGCACAAATGCAGACCTTGGAGCCAGATAAGAGCACAGGTGATGTCTATAGTGCTCAAAATCATAATTACACATTTAAACATCACAGCCAGAATGCATGGGTAAAATAATGCAAATCCACAAAGCCTTACCTTCTGTTTAGCAACTGTTGGTCGTCCACTATCCAGTATGCCATCCTTAATATTTTGTCCAGCCAGCACCATTGATTTACATTCCATGCATGACCCGATAGTAAGCTGCTTCCCATCATCCACCACAAGAGTGCGACTAACCCGTGGGGCGTAGAGAAAAACTGGCAATCGAGCAACGCACACCGCCTTTAACCCTAGTGCCCTCTTTTTTTCCTGTCTGCAGAAGAAGCAGACAAATGATTCACAGCTGTATTGGCGGGACCAGGGGCTGCTAGAGGGCCCTGAACCCGTAGCTTCATGCTGCGCCCACTGTGCCAGCAGGTCATGGTAACATAAGCAACAAGCTGCAACCAGGCCTGTGGCATCAGCGGGGCGAGAACGAGGGGCTGGGGTGTGAACAGTGAGAAAAGGAAAAAACGGTTCCTTCTCACCACATCTTCCAGGAGGATTGACATGAAGCTGGGACTCGGTGCCTGCCGACAATTCCGCTCCACACAGGTAACACACAGATATGTGATGGACAGAGGAAGAAATGCCCTCCTGTGATCTCATAAGTTTTCCTGAGTGCCCTCCATAAGAAGCGGTCTGGTGGTATCTCCCGAGAAAAGTGCTGACGGAAGTGATAAGCTCCTCTCTAAGGCACAAACGATAGGCCGCCCAGATGTCCTCTAGGATGGTGTAGCAGGTGGAACAGCAGTGAACCTGCCCCTCCTGAATGTCATGGGCATTAGGTGGACATGGAAGAAGACTGATAAATGGGAAGTACATAGTGCCACGGGATTTGCCAGCTCCAGCATGGGAATATGCCACCCTGATGTCTGGGCCGCAGTCCTGCCCACACAGGTAGCAAGACTCCCTCGTACGCTGTGGAAGTGTTACGGAGGAGTTGGGGTAATGAACAGGATGTTTTTTTGCAACTCTTTTAACCTGTTCCGAGACTGATGTGGAGTGAGATGTATCAGTGTCTACGTTCAGTGGCACAACATAGAGGCGCTGCAATACAGGTACCTCCGCCAGCTCAAATCCTTGCCACTGTTGCATCAGCGAAGCATGGCAGCTGCCACATACAAGCGTATGTCCACCTGGGCTGATTGGTGTGGCACCCGTCGGAGGCGTGTGGAGCCACAAAAAAGGGAAAAAGGGCTCCCTGGCTGACCTTTCCTGCTTTTGAACGCTCACTTCAAAGCATGAGCTGGGTGTAAGCGCGAACCCGCAAATGTAGCACACATGTCTTTGTATGGCCTGGTTCTGCCTCCTTGTTTCATCTTGACTCTCCTCATCACTCGTTACATTGATCTCGTTGCCATCGGATGCATCAGAGTCATATGACAGGTTGAGACTTGACCTAACCTTGGTGTCACTGATGTGTCCGTGATGAAGTCTGGCTTTCCGGCCCGCTCTCTTGTTCTGTAGCCCAGTGGGTTGGGTGGGTGCTTCTATGTGGATTCGTTCCAGGCCAGATTGAGATAAGTGTTCGATAATCCTTGTTTCTGATCGGATGTGACGACTTACCCTATAACCCAGATCACAGTGTTCATCAGTACTTTTAACTAGAGTGCCAACAGGGTCAACTTTGAAGGATCTCTCTTTCCCCCCTCCTGCATCCGATTCCTGATCCGAGATGTTCTCATTATCAGAGTACGCCGAGAAGTCTGATTCGTCACCGTCACCTTGACCACTCATGCCTGGCTGAGGGTCCGAATCAGGCACACTATTCCAGTCCCGTGGTGTCCGGCGGGTGTCGCACTGGTGCGGTCTCTTTAGCCAGTATACTCGTTTCTCAATGGGCGTCCGGCTACGCTCAAACGCGTTCCACTGTTCCCGAAGAAAGCAGTAACAGACCGCGCAGACGAGTGCGTTACCGTCCGTACCGACATCCGCGGCGCCCGGTGCAGGCTCCTGCCCTTGCAAAAAAGGAAAGAAAGGTGTGCTCCCGTTCCTGTACTTAATCTGCATCTGGAGCTCCTTACCTGGAGTGACTCCACCGCCGCATACGAAGCAGTAAATCAGCGAGACACCGTTCCGACCCGGTCTGCACGCAACGCCGGAGGACGTGCCTGCCTGCGCGGGTACAGCCGCTGCCATGAGTCGGTGCTTCTTCAGCACGGACGCTCCGTCCTTATCACCGGGCTCGTCCATTCCCCGGTTCTCTACATCACAGGCAAGATGTCAAAGCTTCGTGTACGAACGTCAACAGAGTTCCAACCTTACGATATGTCTAAGATCCCCACACACGACCGTATATTCCAAAAACTCCTGTCAAAGCAGTTCCCCCCGAGCCCATTGAGTACGCAATTCAACTCCAGTGCTGACATTAGAAACTAAAAGCTCGTATCAGAGTTGTGCGCCTGAACAAACTTTAAAGTCTGCACTGCGCTGAACTTCAGCTGCTCGCTCAGTGCGCACAGCGCCATCTCCAAACGCGCACAGCGCTCTCAAAACCCCAAAGCCGGTGCTCAGAACATCTGGGCTGTAAACGGACACCGTCCTGCTGTTTTGCTGCTGTCCTTCAGCAAATCAAAATAAAAAAAAAACTCGCTACATCTTTTTTGTGACATAAGTATACAATCAGGAGAATCAAGTATCTAATCACATTTCTAAAAACTGCATTGAGCGAATACATTATTTATTTATAACACTGTAGAGATTAAAATATTTGCGTTAGGCTCTAAAGACTAGCAAAGAAATGCAAAACGGGATGCTTACTGTGTAACGGGTTTACTTTATTTGGAAGATACGTTTATTATTCTTTTTTATTGTAAGGTAAACATGCAGAATCTCACAGGATAAAATGTACAGTAAAAGTTTACAGTATACTATAAAAGTTCTGTGAATTTTCACAGTAGCACCATGAAGTGCTCAAGTTACTATCAATTCATAGCAGGAGTGTAAAAGAATTTAGTTTTACCATACGATTTCACAGTAGATACATTTTTCCTGGGTAATGAAAATCAGTATATACTGTAAATTTGTGTATACATTTACCATTATAAGATTTAAAAGTCTCTTACTATAACAGCAACAATTAATTAATAGTTGTAATAAAATGTCCTGTAGAGTGGCGTCATGGTGTGACGTCATACTATAAAATAAAAAAAAAAGATTTTATAATGGTAAAGTGAATCCAATACACATGTGTTTTAATCTGACTGTAATCCATTTGTAAGATAGTTACAAGTTACAAGTTGTC
>JAYDZG010000009.1:8668694-8698342 GCA_034509265.1 Microcambeva bendego | reverse complement strand
GGATAAAAAAATAAATAAAAGCCCTTTGTTATATCTTTCAAGTTAAGACAAAAGGAAGTGTCCAGAAGTGTTCCTGGGACAGTTTACTTTTCTGGAAGTGTTCTAGGAACCATTTACTTCGTTGGTAGTTTCCCAGGGACAGTTTATCTTGCTGGAAGTATCCCAGGGACCGTTTACTTCACTTATTTTATTTGATTAGTTTTTTCAACGAAACTGCAGAAATTTTCCGAATCTAGCTGAAAAAAGTGAAACGGGAGAACATTTGGATATATCCTCTCACCTTTAGTAATAAAGTTTGAACGATAGCGTGAAGGTTTAGTAAATAGCGTAGTGTTAGCTGCTAAGCTAATTACGGTGGTTTCTGTTTCTATAAGACCTTTGTATTTATAATGCGTTCATATTAATATTATATGTAGTAGTTACATTTTAAGTAGCGGTTTTTGTCCCAGTATGGTCGTATAATCAGTTTAAAGCTCAGACTTTCAGAGTTTCTGTGTTCTTTCTCACAACGTTAGCCACCATCATGGAGTAGCTAACCCATTTCAACTGATACCAGGTATTGTATTTGCTGGGTGAATAAAGCTGTAAATGTATAATAGTGACTGCCTATGTGTGTCCTTGTTCATTTAAAAGGATGGTGTGACGTGTGTTTGCATTTTGAAGTACAAATTCAGAAGAGAATAGCACTCTTTCATCGAAACACGGCTGCGCGGAACTGCGCATGCGCACGTTCATTTGCGCAGCGTGCGTAGCGTTCGTAAAGTGCGTAACGCCGATTTACGCACTTTTCCTAGTTATCACTTACGCCATTATTTATATTTTTGTATGTACAAACCAAAGTATTCAAAAACGTACAATCTTCAAATGTTCTGTTAGGATTTTAACAACAGAATACAGCAGAGCAGGATGGGAGGGGCAAAGCTGCGTGTGTGTGGGTACTCAGATCTTTGAAAATGTACTGAAGGTAGCACAGAAAATGTAAAACTAAAGTGTCTGGTCCAATACCAACCATGGTATTGATACTATTCAGAGTGATGCACTCACCTCCACAATTCAGTGCCTGCAATGAACTTCTCTTGTTCTGCTCCTGGTGGAATCACATTCAGACAAGAGAAGAAAATGCAAACTAAACACAAGTATATATGTATATTAAATGCCCTGCAATGAATTTCTGTAGTGAACATGATTTCTGTAATAAAAATAGCAATGTTACCACAATACACAGACATACTATCATTCTATTATTGTTTTTATAATTCAAGAAGCAGGAATTAGCGTTAAGAAATAATTAGTGAAACTGCTAATAGTGTTAGTTTTGTCAGATGGGTGTCTTGAAAACAAAGCTGCGGTTACAACCACAGACTTCCACACTACGGAGTGCCCTTGGTTACCTCTTCACTCTAGCAGATAAAGCTTTGCAGGTGTTTCGAGTTAATTAGCTGATTAGAGTGTGGCACCAGGTGTCTTCAATATTGAACCTTTTCACACTATTCTAATTTTCTGACAAACTGAATTTGGGATTTTCATTAGCTGTCAGTTATAATAATCAAAATTAAAATAAATAAACAATTGAAATATATCAGTCTGTGTAATGAATTAGTATATACAAGTTTCACTTTGAATGAAATTACTGAAATAAATCAACTTTTTCATGATATTCTAATTTTATGACGGGCACCTGTGTATATTAAAACTGTTTTCTTATTTTTCAAGTATTTATTCATGCTGATTTTTTTTCTTCTGTTTATTATATTCTATTAAACATATTTGAGCCCTTACAAATATGTTCAATTTGAGAATTGTCTTTATTAAATAAATGTATAAGGATATGATCTTTGTCTTGTTGTTCTTTCAGTACAGACACCACTAAAATCCCTAGATCATTAAACTTCTGATGTAACTTCAAAGCTGTTAGACAGTCTAATAAATCATAGAGAAACTGCTGTGCGAGCTCACTCTAAAACTGTGAGGTTAGGGAGCTCCACAACTACATCCAGATCATAATATATAGCTAATACAATTAATTACTTAGCACTAAATACAAATAGCTCGTTCTAATGCAATGTTTTCTCAGTGGAGGAAATAACAGTGTGGCAATGCTTATTTTGCTTAATGATGCACTTCAATTGTGATTGATTGATTAATAAGTTCAAAACATGTGACAATGTCACAGAAACTCTGTATAACTTTTATACAACTTTTATTATACATCATGTATACACTATATTATACAAACATTTTATTACACAAAAAATAAAATAGAATAAATTATTTAAGTCTTAGAATATTAATACGTTTAGAATGAATACAAAAATAACTAAACAAAACAAAAGCTTCCACAACGAGCTCCCACCACGGAAAGATCTTACCCCCTCTCCAAAAGTGTATCAACCCTTCATATGTTAACATTAAAACTGACCTTAGCTTCCTTAGATTATGTAAAATATGTAGGTCCACTGTTTGTGCATGTGTCCCTATGCATTGGGAAAAATACATTGATTTAAATTATCTCTTTATATAGTTAAACTGTTTTAAAACGTTGTTTTTGGAAGTAGACGTTCTCAAACAATATTGGTCAAGTTTCGTTTGTATCCAGTAGATGGCGCCAAAGTTAAAATTGTACATCGTCTTCTTAAATAGCATCACTAAGTTACACTGATCAACTTATTTAAAACTTTAGTCATTTTCCGGAAATGATTGAGGATCCGCGGTTGCTTGCACCATCGATCTGATCGATATGAACAGTCTCATCAAATGAGCCCCGACCCCACCCCGACACATGTCTAATCTGCGGCTGCGCAAGCACTGGGGTAATACGATGGCGCTAATGGGAAACGTGTGTGAATACGAATTCTGTGCAATAACAATCTAATAAGGGTCACGGTGAGTTCAGACACACTGACCCTGAACTCGTTTATCACAGACCAACCTCAATGCCATATAAATCAAGGTAATGTAGATTTTATAATATAGCATGAAAAAGAATGGATTGGCTGCATCATTTTTTACATCCATCAGATCCCAGTGATCCCAGTGAACTGTGTACACGAACAGCTCTATAGCATGATGTCTTCACAGTCACTGGACACTAACTATAAAAAGAAACCAATCAAGAGAGACAAGTGACATTGTAAAAGGACATCCAATAAGACTGGATAAATGCAAACATGCTTGTGTCTGGTCCTGTGTGATGTCATAGGTCTGAGTTTAGATGTAGAGTGTTTACCGTCAAGTGCCGATTATCTTATGTGGCCTGTTATAGCCTTTGGGAATCTGAAAAATGTGGGAATGTGACATGTAATTCACTACACACTAAGGATCTTATTTCCTCCCCACCTTCATCACTCCACATGCTCTTTTGCTCTGTCCAAAAGACCATGCGTCCCTATTAGATCCCAGTGACAACAATATGATGGATTAATCAAATGGGTCTGCTTTCACTCATAAGTCACGTTTGCTAGGTCATGCACATCTGTTCACTCACAGTGGCGAGAAGAAAAATGACTGCTCTATTCAGCCATTCTGTCCCCTGTTACTCGCACGTCACTGATCCATGTAAGAGGTGTGACAGAGAAGGTGTCGGCAATGGCGGATCGTTAGAATAATAAGCTTTTGCAAAGTATAATATTGAATCTCCATTGATAAAGACTGTTAATCTAAATGGAAGTTGAAAGATGAGCAGCTACAATTCCTAAGAAGTAAACATTGCATATATAACAGTCAGACTTAACATTATCCCCACCTTCTTAATATTTTGTTGTACACCCTTTTGTTGCCAAAACTACACTGGGGGACCTTGGAGGGTCAGTGGTAATTTAAGATCTTTTGAAGGGATTTTAGAGGCTTTGTGTGAAAGTGCATTATATTGGTAGATCAAAGAGAACACATAATACTTTTGAGGCGGCTCGAAGATCTGGTGGTCACTATTAACATAGCCAGCATATTAAGTAAGTGTTTAGGGATGGAGGGTGTAGATTATCTACCCAAATTCAAAACCTTTTAGCAGACTTCAGTCTAGTCAATGTTATGACTCAGCTTGGAGTGAAAGCTGGAGAAATGGAGAGTGAATAAATGAGGTGATTAATCATGTCTTGATTAACGTAAGTGCACAGGTTGAAAGATGGAGACAGAAAGAGGAGGTCAAAGAGAGGATATCATGATTGTGCATATAATCATTTTGTCAACACACATTTTCATAGCTGCTTTATTAAAGCTGGAGCAGGTGTAGAAAGATAGGGCAGCCAAGCATCTTAAACATATTAAAAGAAACTACAGCTGACAATGTCTAATGCAGTTAATTAAAAGCCAGCACAAGCATTGGAAGATTGAGGCTGATACACATAACTGATATACAGGAAGCTGAATCAGGTGTGCAAATGCCAAAGCAGATTGTACAGTATGAAACATGATGCAGTGGGGCTGTATTGCTGGTACGTTGAAGAAAATAGACAGAACAATAAATAAAGTTTACTGCAAAATTCTTAAATCTGACCAAAATGCATGTTAAAAAGGTTAAAACTGAGATCTGTAAACAAAAAAGTTCAAGCACAAATCTGACAGACACTCATGTAGAACATTTATGTTCTCCCTTGGGTAGGTGGACAAACTGATGAGCAGTAGCACAATAATGTTGGTGAGCTCACATGGGCACATCCATCCACATTGAGTCACACTCAGAGATCATTAAACTCCTCTGCCCCGGGGAGAAACTGACACAGAAGAAAAAACAATAAGCTAAAGGCTAAATTAAATGGCAGTGGGTTAAATGTTGATGTTATAAGCAGGATCAGGAATAAAAATTGCTCTCCTGGGACTTGTTTCTATACTTACCATGTGAACAGACAGTGATATTTATATAAGGATATAAATAGGAGATTTTTCTCCTCTACACTAAAGGTCAGGATGGAATTTCACTCGATGATTAGCACTGAAAGCTAGATCACTAAGGTGATTAGGTGCAATGAGCATCAGTTGTGGTGCTGGATCGTGATCTACATTATTGATTTGGCACTGTTTTTAAGCTGGGTGCCCGCCCTTTCACAACCCGTTTTATATGGCCTTGGGACTGGTATATGATGCACTGTTTTATGTATCCTAGTGGCTAGGATAATTCAGTGTCTCCTGATTGTATGTTTTTGGACTGTGGGAGGAAAATTGAGCACCCAGAGGAAACCCATGCAGACATGGGGAGAACATCCAAAACACACAAGGATCAAACCCAGGACCTTCTTGCTGTGAGACATCAGGGCTATCCACTGAGCCACCGTGCTGCCCAGTCTGCAGTAAAATCAGAACAAATCAAATTCCTTCCCACCAAGTCTTTGCCACAAATCAGATGTGCTCCTGCTAAAAATAAAAAAAACCCTGAAGGAAAATTGCTTGTCTATAAATTGCATCCCAGCATAGAGCATAATTGTTTGTTCAGTTAACATCTAGAAAACTGGTTGTTCTTTGAACTCAATGCTCAGTTCTTATTGGTAATTACTTCATGTCTTTGCTTTGCCATTGGGTTGGCCGAACGTTTGGTCCTCCACTTAGAGTAATCCTACAATTAGACCAGAATCCATTTTTCATCTATTGTTGGACAAATTAATCATCGCATTGCTCATCAGTAAATTTCATCTGAACATAGTGCATCACTTTATTTGCAGTTAACATGACTAGAAAATGTTTTTACAGAAGTCTGATACCTCAACAAGTAGCTTCTTCAACAAGAACATTTGCCATCCATTTTGCACAATAATAATCAATTTCTCACCTTTTGTTGCACAAATTGATCACATTTCAGCTTTATCTTAAAGCTCCTCCTAATTATTTGCAGTCGTACAGTATGTGTGGTGTAAATTGGTCAGTCAACTCCCTTCCCACTGTTAAGTAAAGTGGTAGTAGAATTATTAGATTGAGATGTATTCAGGATTTATTCAGCAAGAGAAGACTCTGAGTCTGGTCAAGAAATATTTATGGCAGTCATAACAGCAAAGAAATAACCAAAGGTCCACTGCTAAAACACAATGAAGTAAACTACTGTCCTTTAGGGGCACAAATGCATTGCGTTAAAGATAAAAAGGAACTCACAGGGTGTACATTATTCTTACCTAACAACAAATTGAACTCACCAAACTGTGATACGTTTGTAAAGGGCTTCATTAATATTCCCATGACTTCCGAATAGGATGTCCAAAAGCCTCATGATCAGTCTTTACATATGTCTGGCAATGTGTATGTTTTCGAACAAGGAATAAGATTGTTTGGCACTTATTGTGAAACACTTAGAGCATCTCATATTTCAACTGCAGTACATACTATAAAGGCCTGGATAAGCACCTTGGCCACTAATGCTACATTCTATATTCCTATAAATGAATAATGATATTTCTTTCTAAATACTGATGTGAAGAGCAGATAATCCTTTAAGTATTGACAACAGATGTTCCCAAAAGACAAAACGTTATATAGCCAAAAGTGCGTGGACACGTGGCTATATGCTTGTTGGATTTTTTAAAATTGTAAGGTCAAGCATTGATGCACTGTGATTAGAAGGTCACTGCTGGATTACAGGTTCCAAGTTCAAGCCGGTTAAAGTCATAGTTAATGAAGGCTATTGGAGTTTCCACATGCTTTAATCCATTTTTCTTTCCATGTAAACGTCTGAAATCATTTAAAGCATTTTGCTTATTCAACCGTATGTTCAAGTTTTTCATTACTGTGACAAACTAAAGTCAGAATGTGGCATATGGTCTTGTTATCAATTTATTGGCAAACGAAATACGGTTCTTAAAATATACTGAAAATAAAAGCTTGCTGAGTGGAGACCTTGCCTTGGGTAATCGTTTGTGAGGAGCGCTTGTTTTTATTACATCAGAATATTTGTTCCTTCACTTATAATTTACTCATTAGCATGTACTGGTCAACAACAAAATTGCCTTTGGTCCTGTTCTTGATTTCTTTTAGATTAGAAGTGTCTCTTATACTTATTATAAGTTTGTGTCCTTTCTGTGTGAAGTTTGCATGTTCTCTGCGTGGGTTTTGTCCGGGTTCTCCAGTTTCTCCCACAATCCAAAACATGCAAGTGAGGTTAATTGGAGATATTCAATTGTCCATGACCATGTTCTATATGAACTTGTGTAATGAATATCTACTGTGTTCCTGTCATGACTGAAGTGTAAAACATGATACCATAAAATCATTTTAAACCAACAGGCACCCTGATCATGAAGACATTGTTTCCTTTCAATTTAAGTTGTGTAAAACTGAAATTATAATAAAGAAAGAAGATTTAGGTAAAAAGGATCAACACAGTTAACAGCCACAGCCCACTTCATACTAGATGCATGGTGCAGAAATGAGAAAAAGTCAATGTAATCAATTATTTGGAAGTGTCAGAGTTTATTTAGAAAGATAATCAGGACCGTCTTGTTATAGAATGCCTAAATCAAAAGAACAAGAAAATCATAGAAAAACCAGAACTAGCTATACAGATTTGTCCTATCAATCTCAAGCACATGATAACACTATCTGGGTTCAGGAACTTGACATTGTTCTATTTATGCTCCATAGAGCCTGTAATGTTTGAAACCAAACATGATTATGACCTTGTCCTCGAACAGATTAATTATAATTATAACCATATCCCAATTCAGTATAGGCTTGTACCTAGAACCATGTGAGATTGTGATTATATATGTGATAACCTGAATAATCTGGGTCACTCTAGTCTCTCATTTATAACATTGGTATCGTTTACTACCATGGTTCACCTACAAAGCCTACGTGCAGGAATTTATGTTTTTTCCCCCCAATTAAATTATCCCTCATGTCTTGATAAGTCTATACATGTCTGTACGAGTCAGTGAAAATCTTGTTACATTCCATACCACAGAATCAAACGTATGATTTTAGTTTAAGTAATTTCATGCAAGTCTGCAAAAAGTATTTAGTCAGACACTAATTGTGTAAGTTCTCCTACTTAGAAAGATAAGAGAGGTCTGTAATGTACACTTCAGCTATGAGAGACAAAATGAGGAAAAAAAATCCAGGAAATCACATTTGTAAATTATGGTGGAAAATAAGTATTTGGTCAATAACAAACAAGCAAGATTTCTAACTCGGGCTACGAAGGAGTGGCTACATTTAAAGCATTAAATAAAATAAAAATTAAATACATAGTAAGTAACTGGTCAGTTGGTAGAGTTATATGATTATTAGTGGGTACTTTACAAACATTATACAGATAAAGTATACAGTAAGTACAGAATAAAGGGTATGATAGCAGAATTATCTGATTATTACTGGGTATTTTTTTGAAATATATATGTTGTATTATGTTATAAAATATTCTGTTTGAATTATGTTGTATGACTAAGTACATTATATTAAGTAAATAAGTATGATAATATATGCATCATTATTCTCATATTAAAACCTTAAGTCTTCTTTAAAGCAAAAAAGCAAAAATTACTAAGTAATTACTATAGTAGGAAGTGTTAAGCATGCCTCTGAATATCTTTTCTAAATGTGTTGCAAGGTTCAATTTTTAAATGTGGCTATTAAAAGTTGGTTAGAGAAATTTTTGGTTTGACTTTTAATCAGTTAAAACAAGATTCAAGATTTTATTGCATGTATAAAAGCTTCCAACTTTTCTAGAAATAGGGGTTTTAACTGAAAACTCAAATGCCAATATTAGTAAAATAGCAAAAAGAATCTCTGACCATTCTACAAACGAGCTGTCGTTCAGAAAGGAACAAAGTGGAGAGTTAATACTTACAGTACAATGCTGGTCATCTGATTAAAATCCAACTGTGCATGCATTTTACTTAAACTAACAAGATTATAAGGCAATTGGTCACACACATGAGCCAGTTATGGGACATGCTAACTTTAAATATACATATGTTCCTCTAAAATGTTCATAAGATATGATTACATGTTTATGTAGATGTAGGAAATCTATGTTAAAATATAAGCTTTTTTAACAGTCCAAAACCTATTGCTGACCTATTAAAGAGAACAACCTTCATGCTAAGATAACCTGAAACTTATTGGAATTTAACAGAATGATCCCATCAATTCTTACAAAAATACTGAATCTCTAGCTAAAGACATCTATTATGGGTCTTTTTAATTAAAAATATGTGTCATCTGATTTTCCATGCATGCTTTTCCATTCTCACCAACCATGCTGTGGCATTCTCTATGGTTATAAGCTATAATGATGGTCTCAACTGACCATAACGTATTTCATTTGTTGTAACAGTGATATTTGATGGATTTTACATTTTGTACGGTTTGCTTCAAGACAGAACGTACTGTAACCGAGATAGCTCCGTTAGAGCTTTTTAAACTTAAATAAACCATACAACTCCAACACCTTGTTTTTTTATCTTTGCTTTATTATTCTTCCCACTTTATATGAGGAAAGTATTCGTGTAACTCCTTTTCCTGGCAAATGTTCAAAAGTATCAGCTTTTGGAACCATTTTATTGTGGTCCTGATTGGTCTTAATGGTATTTTCTAAAGTGTATTTTGAAGGTCCATTACCTGATGTGCAGGTCAATAACCACCCTTCACTTTTGTGTTGAAAGCTCTTAGGTTTTCCCCATGGTGTAGGGTGAGTAAGGGATTTTGCATGTGTAACATCTTCATTTCTATACTCCAGGTAAACAGGAAGTTGTCAAATGCATCAGTCGGCGTCCTGAACTTTATTCTAAATGCACCCTTCAAACAGTTAAAACTACTATAAAACTAATCTTCTGTTTTGTGATGTTCAGTTCTATTTAAGGCACCCATGTTTTCAACCTCAACAATTAAAGCTTTTAGATCGATCCCCCCCATGCGATAATGTGCAAGATATACAAATAATATTTTCAGTTTGGTGCCACTTGCAATATAGGGCAGTGCAACAACACTACTGCTAATAATATTAAATTAAAATAACAAATAATATGAAAACACTCAACTGTGTAATTGTACAAAGCCTGTATTAAATATTAAAATTGAATAGTTGGAACATCGAGACATCTTGAATTCGAGTTCAGAGTTCCATGCTTGTATACGTTGGGATATGGATCCCTGCAAAACCATACAGGATGAAACTCAATTACACAGACATTTAGAGTAAGCTTCACTTTTTGACGGGGAAAATAGGATCAAAAAGATTTAACTACAATCAGAATCAAGTTAATGATTAAAGGTGTTGGGGTAGTTTAACAGAACCTGTTGAGCCCCTCGGTTGTAACTCAGAGGAGGAGGAGTTACCAAATGATTATAAAAACCTTGATATTTCACCTTTCCATAGGGTAATAAGTACCCTTTGCACACCGATGTAAGTTAATGAATAATTTTGATAATTGCAATATGTGAGTAGTGTTATTGGAAAGAATATACATTATAGTATGTGTACAATATATTGGAATGCACTGCTTAATAGTAATTCAAATGGAGCAGTTGTAATTCCAATTGGTGGTCCCTTTCTCAATTTGGAGTTCCAATTTCTAAAACAAACAAATGTTTTATTTATGAATATGTATTTTCATACTTTACTAGAGAAAATATTTCTGTCAGTTTACTTACTCACTTACAATATACTTACTTATAAAGTAGGTATATGGGGAATTGTTTTTCCCAACTTCTATAACAAACTCAGAAGCTTTACATTTGTTTTATACAATTTCTTTTTAGAAATGTGTGGCTGAATCAGCTTAATTTAATCATTTGGAGAGCTGTTTGCATACTTTTGGCCCTATGGCTTATGAAGTCGATGCCTCACAAGGCACTTCCCAGTCTAATGCTGACATGTTTAGAGAATCCCATTACCCTATATACTAACCTGTATGGGAGAAAGTTGAAGCATGAAAGCAGAAGAACGCTGAAATATATTTGTAATAATAGATGCAATATTGCAGCGCAGTAACATGGGAACTCACTAGCAAGAGATTGAAAAAAACTAAAACCTATTAGTTTTGGTTTGTTTATGTGGTGCTCACTTAGGAGGAAATGCCAGAGTGCTTCAGTTGGAATGTCTCGGTAATTTAACTTCTAATTTGTTGGAAAAAAAGCTGTCTTGCTAAGTACAGAAAAGGTGGATCATTTAAAAAAAATCCTAATTTAATAAGATGTTAATCTTTTTAAGTAGCATTAAAATAAATGTTTAAATAGCATTGTCAATGTTTTCTCTGATTAATTTTAATTGTAACTTTATTGTATTTTGTAAATATACAGAAACTTTGAGACCTTCAACACATGATTGTTCTCTTCATGAGCCACCTTTTTAGATGCTCAAAGAAGCTTTAAGAGACAGATTTTCTTGTAGTGATTTTTTTTTGCAGGTTGCATTAAAGTGGTACAACACTGGGAGAAATGTATCACAAAGGAAGAAAGGTGATATATTTTTGTGTGAAATTCTTAATAATAGTTTTAATGGAACAATAAGAGTTATTTATATAATTGATAAACTATGTGTATAAAGCTATATAATGCTATATAATGTGCCAATCAATGTTTCCTACAGAATTTCAACATCAACAGTCTATGGATTTATTCAAGATTCATTGGACCAGACAGTAATTCCCTTAATATTGGTTAAATAAATTGTCAAAACAAACTTACATTGACGGTATTTATTAGACGCGTTCATCTAAAGCGACTTACATTGCAGTGTACAGTCCGAACAACTGAGTGTAACAGCAGCATCCTGCCAGTGCTGGGACATGAACCACCTGATTCCTGATTGATCACATTAACCACTAGGCTATGCCTTGCCCTTAATGAATGTCATATGACCCAATATGTAAAACCCTGCTGTAGATAAAACTTTACCATTGACATCTGTATACTACAGTGTTATGTGACCTATACACAGCACTGGTTTTTGGTGATTGTTAAGGCAACATACAGGATGTTGCAACATCTTGGAAGTAACCCAGTTGAGCAAGTAGTCTTGAAAAGGTCAGCAGCATTATGTTCATTACTTTCATTTATCATGTCATGTAGCAGGGCCTTTATGTAAACAATATTACCATTACATGAAGAATACTTTCACTCCATCATAATAAAACATACAGTGTATTTGTATGTTTGAAACATAGTTCAAACCTTTGAAACCTCTGTTGGGCCCCAAACCCTCTCTGCTCCGGGGGTGCTGTGCAACAGCTGACCCCAGCTTCCAAACAAGCTGGGATATGCGAAGTAAATGTTGTTTTACCCTACGCCAGTATAGGGGACAAACAAATACATTCTTATGTACCTATGTTGACCATTTTACAGGGAATTCTTGTGGCATCTTTACACATCCAGTTTATGTCTGTGCACACATTCGCTGCTTTTGCCAATGAATAAGAGCTACAATGTGCTTTGAATAATAAGAAGTGCTAAAGGTTTTTCACTTTAATCCTAATGTTCAAATAGCCTGGTTACATGAAATGTCAGTATTGGATTTTAAAATCATAAGTCGAAAATACAGATTAAAAAAATAAAATCTATTATTGTAATGTAAGATTCCATGCATAATTATATAAACATAATATAATGGCATACCACAAGTAAAGGTATTTGCTGTAGTTTTTCCTTTTTACAAAGAATAAAAGAGCCATTTCTGTGAAAGATGACATTGTCTTTACTCTAGAGAAATCCATTTCAAGGACTTTTCCTTTAGGAGACATCCATATTTATAAGGCTAGCACTGGTGATGCCCAAACAATTCCATTTCAGCATATGTCTTTTTTATTATTTATTTTGAAGTAAAACTAAATCTAGAATTGTACAGTAATAAGTAGAATACAACAACCAGGCATAACATTATGACGGGTGAATAACACTGATTATCTCTTCAACATGGCACCTGTTATTGGGTGGAATAAATTAAGCAACAAGTGAAAGTTTTATCCTCAAAGTTGATGTTAGATGTAGGAAGGGCCAGATTGTGGTGGCTAGTGTGTGGTCTCCATTGCTTTTTCATTTGGCAATATCTCTAATCTAGAGGCTCTGTAGTAAATATAGAGCACAGTGTTAGCTCAGTGGATAAGGTACTGGAGTAGTAATCCTAACAATCCTAGTAGGGTTGCTGGTTCAAGCCCCAGCATCACTGAGTTACCACTGTTGCACTCCTGAGCAAGGCCCTTAACCCTCAATTGCTCAAAAACTGTGTTCAGTCGATTTGGATAAAAGCTAAATGCCAAAACATTTAATATAAATAAATGTATATATATTATAAATATTCTTGGAAGTAATTTTGGTGGAATGAATTTCCACTTAACAAACTCACAGCCCAGTATCTCCCGCTCACTCTTTAACTTAATTTACTTTTCTTTGGGAGACAGACATTGAGACCTTGACCATGTGTGATTTGGATGGTGGACTGAGTTAACTGATCGTGGTTGCGGTTTCATGTAGCGTCCCTCCACTCAAGAAAAACAAGAAAACAAGAAAATCCTGATGTCGCAGTTCAACAAGAGACTGTGATTTGCATTGTTGTGTGTTTCTAAGGATTCATGTTCGACCCATTATGCTCTCAGGCTGTTATCGTATAAGATACTTTGACAGAGGGTGGAAAATAGAAATAAGTAAGCTGTGGAAAAATTGGATGGGCTGATGGACTGATTAATTTCTACCACACATTTTCATGGTCAGGTTAAGGAAATATGCGGTTCACAAATGATACACAGTTATATTAAAGACAAACATGATTTCAAAGCCAATGTTGCCTCCTCCTTTTTCATGAACAGTTGTCAGATCTGTTTAGAGCAGGGCTGCCCAATTTGTCAGAAGATGGGAAATTCTTCCAACATGTATTTAACTGCCTAGAAGGCTAACTTCAATTCATTAGTTTTTGTTAATAATTTGTTCAAAGGTTTCTGTTCCTAAAAGTTTTTTTTATCATCCATTGTGGTATTTTGTTTAACATTAAAAACATAACATATTTTAATTTAATGCAACATTAAAATAACATAACAGTATAGTTTTGGCCTGAGGCCCTTCACCGAGTTTCATTTTTGGCCCCTTATAATGATTTTGTTTGGACACTCCTGTTCAAGAGCCATTGACTTCAGAGCATTACATATATCAAATTCAATTTAAGCAGTCAATATTGTTATTAATAATAGTATTTTACTATTGTCATCGTTAGTTTTGCCATTATTCATGTATCCTAATTTTCTGTACTGTGCTTTTTTGTATTATAAATGTTGTGGGGTTATGTTGTGACATTGTAGTACATACATTACAGCATTACAAACTTCCATGACACACAAAATATAATAGACCAAAATATAATAGACCAAAATAACAATGAATTTATTGTATAATAAATAAATGAATAAATGTAATTGTATTATTGTACACTAGTCTTGGATATTCGTCAAAATGTTATAGATTGGAATATCAATTCACATTTCTAGCCACTACATGTGCAATAATCTCGAAGACATACTATTAAGCAGAAGGCATTGTGGCATGCTGTATTAAAAAAAAACATGAGCAACTTTTCACTTCAAATGCTTTTAATTTCATGGATTAATAAAATAAAAGTCACAATACAAATTCACAAGAATTTAAAAAGCTGTGCTGTTACACATGCTAAACAGCAAAAACACATTTTAGCTGTTTCTTTCAAACAAAATGACAGACACCAGGGTACACTAACACAAACCGGAAACATGAGTTTGCATAGATCAACATAAAGGGAAAATATTCTAATACAACTCTAATGAGATTTTAAAGCTTTTGACCTATCAAAATTAAAATACCTTTAGTAATGACATCCAAAAATACAATAACATTTATGTTATAAATATGGCTACATGTTGTCTCTTTAAATCTGTAGTTATTTCACTTACATATATCATACAGGTCACATTTTTATTGTCTTACTGGCTCATCTGTGTATCAACCGGCTTTGCGCATCACTGATGCTTTGTGCACACAACCTTTTAAACACAGAAATAAGGGCTACTTAGTGGCTGAACAGAGCATAGAACTAGATGATTGCACATTTTACTGTAACAATGTCACTGCAGTCCAGATGAGCAAAACTGACCAGGCAACACTATCTGTGTTGGGCGTCTCTAAGCTCAAGTGGATCGAATGGGCCATTTAGTGACTCCAGCCAAGTGTGTTGATCTTTCCACAATGAGATTACACATGCTGCAGTTCAATGAGAGCCTGTTACTTGCCTTATGTGTTTCTAAGGAATCATGTTCTACCCATTATACCCAGGTTATTAAGCTTAAAGAGATTTAGGTAGGGTGGAAAATGGATGTAGCAAGGCTGTGAAACAATTTGGGGAAAGATGCGGTTCACAAATTACACACAGTTAAATTATAGAAAGGCTAATGATGCTCTGATGATAATGGGACACATGAATGCTAAGAAATGCCAGGATTGTGCTCTCTTGGACATCTACAGCCTGTGGCATGTGGATTTAATCAGGCCCTCTTGATATACCTGACTGACTGTTGAGCCAATAAGTAGCCTGATGGATTTATTTTCCATTTACAATGTTTTACATATTTTATCATTTATCCTTAAACAATTATTTAAAACTCTGTATGAACTAGATAATATTGCACCTTATCGTCAGTTTAATGGATGTGGTTAATAAATTATCTAAATTAAATAACATTTTAAATAAATATCATAGCGCTAAAAATATATATATTATATTATTTATTTTTTTTTACTTTGACGAGATCAATTGTTCCCGACAACTTGAAATCAGCACGTTTATGTTAATTTACAGACCATTCTATAAAAGGGCAGTTTCACAATCAATAACTATCTGTTCAGGATACCCAACAAAAATCATGATGTGAGCCAATCCCCTGAGCCAAAGCACAACCTCAACCAACCTCAGAGGTTAAACCTGCATTTCACAATTAACCTGCATTCTTACTTTCAACCACAACACCAACTTCTAAAACCTTCCTTGCACATTTCATTCAATTTTCCTATCACCCACATTAAAACTAGATTATTTTAAGTACTAAGGGTTTATTGCACATCCCACAGATATAAGTATTGCTGGCGCTTTACCTTTGTTAAGTCACAGGTCAAAGTGACAAGGTTACAAGGTTTGTATGAATAAATCTGACTGACCAGGTGGACAAAATGTGGTTTTGGATGATCTACATTGTTACTGCATTAGGGTAGAGTTGCTAAAAAGACTCCCAGCTAAAGTTCTAGCTAGGTGTTTGTTGTAGATTAAATATTACTTTTTCACATGTGGCATATAATTTTGCTAACTGTTTACACCATTTCCTATACTTTATTTCATTTCATGATTGCCATTAACATTAAATGTAACGTGTGTAGTTTGCCACTTGTTAGCACTGGCTAAAACCAACTGCTACATACTTGTAGGAAAACACAAATCTAAATTTATCTGACATGGATAAAAGAGAAACACTACACTAAACAAGCATGTAAAACCTCAAAATGCATTGACAAACCAGAATTTGTAGCTTGTTATTGACAAAGCTCATCTTGATCTGCCAAAAGTACAAGGAATTTGTATAAGTTTTACTTTTTGATTTGATGCCTCCAATTCACTTAAAACAGGTCCAAGCTGAGTAAAGAGTTTGTAAAGTGTTTTGAAACATTCCACAATAAGCATGTGAACTGGTAACACACCAGTTTACTTTTTACCATACATAATATTATCAACAAATGTCCCACCTGGACATGGAAAGAGCAGAAACCACTGATCATTGAGACCTTCCAACTCTCAGATGACATTGCATGAGACTCTCATTCTGTTACATATTCCAATTTGTAATGCATTTTTTCATGTCTCAATCATTCCTGGAAGTAGTTTTGTTTCAACAAATGCAGTTATAATCTGTGATCCTGTGTGATGGCTTTTGGGATGTCTGAAAGTTGGCTGACATTCTAAGACACTTTAGACATTATATTCACCACATGGGACATAGGCAGTGCACTACTGCTTATTTTCTTAAGTGAGCTTAAAAGGTACCAGTGCAGTGTGTCTCTGCTGGGGTTTCATGCATTATTAAGCAATGAAACAGACTCCACCAAAAACCTGGCGTCCACTTTGCCATAGATAATACTTCCATGCAAAGTGATGTATTCAGTAATAGAGGTGAAGCCATGGGACTTATGCAAGCATCAGAATTGGCATTAATTGTAAAAATGCATATGTTTGCATACATTATGTGATTAACAAAAAGGCTCTGAGAACAGTCTAAACCTTTTTGTAAAAGCTTTTACCAAAATTGGTTTTGAAACATGACTGTTGACATTCGCCTTTCACTAACAAGAAAACTAATGAGTCTTGGTACTGATGTTTCGCTCTAATGCCTGACATTCACTCAGCAAACCAATTTAATTTTCAATTGAGTTGATTTCAGGGCACTTGTGCAGGCCTTTTCTTTTCCATTTAACTCGGCAAACTATTTCATTGTGGGCTTTGTTACAGTTCAAAAACGATTTATATTCAAGCACAAAGCAATAAAAACTGAGTTTTTAAAAACAAAACATTAAGGAACTTAATACCGCTCTGCAACTGTGATGCACTGTGTATTCTGACACCTTTTTATCAGAAGCATTAACTTCTTCAGCAATTTGCTACAGTAGCTCATCTGTTGGATCGGACCACACAGGCCAGCCTTCGCTCCACATGTACATCAGTGAGCCTTAACCATGCATGTCCCTGTCGCTGGTCACTGTTCCTTCCTTGGGCCACTTTTGATAAATACAGACCTCTGCACTCTGGGAATATGCCACAAGAGCTACAATTTTGTAGATGATCAGACCCAGTAATCTAGCCATCACAATTTGGCCCTTGTCAAACTCCCAAATCCTTATGGTTGCCTATTATTCTGGCTTCTAAACTAATATATCCCACATGTGCCGTGACGAAGATATAATCATTGTAATTAACCTGTCAATGTTTTGCTTGATCGGTGTATAAGCTATGCTAGTTCCTTGCTGCCTCTACCAACATTACCAGACACTATGTTAGGGATTTTAATGAATTGAGATTTTTGACCAAGCAGAATTAAATATGCGTGCCTTAGCAGTCCATTTAAAAAAACACCAAATCAACATTTACCATGTATGGTTTGGGAAAATGTATTTAGCCAGCACAAAAAAAATCTGACTGACTATACAACCCCACTGGAATAAAATAAATCAACAATCAGTGCCTGGCCTCACTTGTGCTTTTCTGGCTGAATCCCTGCAAAAAGTAGTGAGGGAGGAGACGGCTTTATTTTTTATATTATAGGAATTTTCACTAGTCTAGTGTCTATAAACGTCTCCCCATCTTCTATAGTGGCAAAAGCCATCCGGATACCACCAGATTTATCAGATAATGAGGCTTATCTGACCCCATTGCTGTAATGCTGTAATCAATGATTGTGATTAATCAATTAAGTGCCAATAGCACAACCTATTGGCAAAATATTACATTAAACATGTATAAGAACAAAGCACAATTAAAAAATGCTACAATTTCTACCAATCTAACCTAACAGATTATGCACAGTCCAACCCTATATACAAAAGCAAAATTATGTGTGCACACCAACATGCCAAAGACTTTAAACTACATTAGATCAATAAACACATTCATACAATAAATTTTCAGTTCTTTTGCACAAAAATAATATTTTTGTCATTTTTATATTAAACCTGAAATAGGCACTCCATGTGGATTTTGCTGCAAGCTTAAATGTTCTCACAGTATGGATGTGTTTGGTATGGTATTCTAATGCCGCCACTATAGAAAAATTGAATTAAGGTTTGGATTTGGGTAAATGGTTTGATGGATTGTGTGGATCAGGTTTGCTTTTGACGGTTAAAAGTGTTTAAGTGAACCCATCACAAAAACATCCCTTCACAAAGCAGTGCTACATTATTTATTCAATTATGTTCACGTTTATGATCAGCTATGATGAAACGTCCTTTAGTTTACTCTTGATGTTTAAAGTTTTCCATATGTGCTGATAAAACGTTTTATAATTATTTTTCTTTTAGAATGATTTACTCATTTACAGTTATGTATAATAATATTGTATTAAACATTTATAGCATTTAGCAGAAACCTTCATTCAAAGCAACAACTTTGACAGTACTATACAAGCAATAAGATACTAGTCTGGCATCTTAACCACTGAGCTAACACTGGCGTACAGTAGCAACAGTTGCAACCTCTGATTTTAAAAAGTAGGCTTCATAGAATAAACAGAAATGACACCAGAATTAACACAAACTGTTTACATCCATAATAGCAATCAGGCGCTTATTTGCTACAGGTACAAATTACGGGAACTTTAGATTTACCATCATATTCTTAGCAATTTACAACTACTGCAGTAGCAATCATATCCAAATATGCTAATATGAGCACTACTTTTACTTAAGTCTGTTTGATCAGTAGCTAACAGTTCCTGTAGCTAACTGTTAGCATTTCTCAGCTAGTCACAAATGGTATTTAGGTCACTTTTACATTTCCAAATTCTCAGTCATGTACAAACAATCTTGTACAGAAAATATTATATAGAGAAGTGCTTAAACTAAACCAGGACATGGATTTAAGCTTCATCCTAAACCACGTATTGCTGCATTAAAAAGCAAATCAGTCCACCATTATGTCATTGTTGCTATTCAGACATTTGTTTTTAGAAAAGTAAAAACATTTGTTACTGTTATTAGCTACACTTTAGATAGCCGACTGCTAATAAACTAGCATTGATTTGTCACGGGTAGACAAGTGGGATTTTAGTTGGTCTTGAATCATAATTGCACATTTTCTGTAATTATGTGAACATTTGGTGCATTAGCCAGCAATCAAACCTGTAGCATGTGCTACATTTTCCCCAATCATTTGCATATCAGCTGTATTTCAAGAGGTTTTTAGAGTTGTTTTTAATAAAAATGATTTATATAGTAATGAAGTTCAACTAAATTATAACTTAAATTAGTTGAATTCCAATAATAACATTTTAAATAAATAATAAATAAGTGGTTAACATTTGTGGCTTAGAAGTGCATTTTTATGAACAAGACTTTTTATACACTTATGAACAAAAGTATGTGGACACCCCTAGTGTGTAAAATAGATTTTGTGAACAGTGTGGTAACAGTATGGCAAAAGTCTTGCTATGCACAAAGCAAGGTCAATAAAGACAGAAGTACTGGAATGCCATGCACAGATCCTTGACTCTGTTTAAACACTAGAATTCGTAGGAATGTCGATTGCAAGCCAGGCCTTCTCACCCAACACTGATGCATGACCTCACGAATGCTGCTTTCATTGAATGTTTTTAAATTATCTAAGAAACAGTCAAAAAGCATTCCAAAGCCTTCTTGGAAGAGATAACGGTGCAAAGAAGGTGATGGTGTATCACTGCATTAATGACCACATACTTTTTGGTCATAATATTATATTGTTTGCCATGAACTTGAATTGCTTGTAGAAATATACTGTTATATTGTAAGTTTATTCTACCCTAAATCATGTACCTTAACTGGGCCCATCTTACAGCCTTAATACCAATTATACAGTTAATCCATTAATCACATGAAGTGAATGAAAAATCTATGCAAATACGATTTAAAAACCTGTTGCTTGTGTTGAGATGGAAACTCATGGTGTGTTGCTATATGGATTCAAGTAGTAATAGTCCAGAAAAATAGATCTGTGATACAATCTGAAGGCAACCAAGACGTCCATTCGCTCACATGGCGTACGCTTACTAGACATCTGGTCTAAACAGGTCTGAACCAGTGAATGTACAGGAGTCACGGTTATACTGGCTAACATAAAAACACATTCTCTGATGCATTTTTGTAGCCCTTGCTAAATGAACCTCACTATACTTGGCTTGTGAGTATATACAGCTATATTACAAGCATGTCTGCAGATGTACAGCAAGTCTAGTTACAATCATATGAGCAAAAAAGAGACTTTTACTGCTTTAGCATTATGTAACAGAGAGACTGCAATGTACAGTACACTGTCAAACTATGTTGCAAGGCATCGAAAAACGTCAATTCACACTTCACAAAACACCTAAAATTGCGACATGGAATTAACATTTGAAGGAAGCTAACGGCGCTTTACATCAATCACAACGTTGTTCGATGCAATAGTGGGCATTTAAAACAACAACTGTAGTAAACTAGCAGAAATACTATGGCTGAGTTCCAAATGACCCTGTAAGTGCACTTAGAGCTGGGCAGAATGGAGGTATAATGTAATTATTAGGATAAATCATGTCTTTAGGGTACCAGAACTTTAACATTTCAGTATATTGATTCTAAACATTCACTAAGTACTTCATAAAGTACACCTCTCTGGTATGCAAATCCCTTTTTTAACATTAATCCCAGACTATAAAAGCTAGGCGTGACTATATTCTCAGAAATTACAGTAGTTAATATCAACAAAAAGGCTGACCACGCAGGATTTGTGCCAAAAATAAAGTGGGAGCCAGGGTGCCCAGGTGGTCCAGCGGTAAAGCACAGCATAAAAAATGGATGGTTGCGTCAGTAAGGGCACCTAATGTAAAAACTGTGCAGAGTGTGGTATGTGGTCTATTGTGACACCCCTAATACAGAAACAGCCAAAGTAGACAGTGTCGTTAAAACAATACTATGTTTTTCAATTCAGATCTCAAACCACTATTGCAACAACTACTTGAAAATCACACATTTCTATCAGAACCAGCATAAACTTCTTCAGCAATTTAAGCCACAGTAGTTCATCTGTTGGATCGGACCACACTGGCCACTCTTTACTCCCCACATGCATCAACTTGGCCATTGTCAAACTTTCTCAAAGCCTTAAAGTTGCCCGTTTTCCCCGCTTCTAACACATCGACATTGATGATCCCTTCATCGTGTTAGTCATCTGTTAGTGGGTAGGATATATTAGGCAGCATGTGGACATTTCATCCTAAGTGTTATTCATTTCACCTCCCAGTGATTATAATGTTAGGCCTAGTCTGTGTTTCTTATGCACTCTTTTCCTTATCTGAAATGGAAAAAGATTTGGAATTCAGCCATAGCGCTGATGATGTCCTGATCTCACTTTGATCAGTCTAATAATATCAGAAAGTCTACTTGAAGGTAAAGACTTTGCACAGTTTTCACAAGATCAGTGTTGAATCATTTAGCATTGAATGTGTTTACAACCTACAGCAATGGATTAATCTTACGGGCAAAATAAATAAAATAAATAATTAAATAAATCTGATACCGATCCAGTATTTATGACCCAGTATCAGCCCTGATACAATTAATCAAAATTAGGTCAGTAGAATGATACTTAATATACTCTTGATATTGCACAGTAGCCATTTGGTATTCATGTTACCTTCAAGTGCAACTACATATTTATGGGCATGAACCCTTTTCATAATGATTTTAGTGGTGCTGATAATAACTGATCTTCTAACAGGCCCACAACGAGAGCCAGGCAATAATTCAATATGCGTAATATATTGTAATGTATTATTAAATTGCAGATAATTTACTAGATACTTTCATTTCTCAATACATTAAAGTATATATGCTGGAGCATAGACATGACACATTTATGATATAACAATTATGGGGCACTTTTCCACACAGCGCTCCAGAATAATTTAAAATACTTCAAGGTTTTAAAACAGACATTACTGGTGCTTTTAAAATAAAGGTGGCTTGAACAGCAAACCTTGTAAATAGAACTGGAAAACGGCACGACTGTATTCAAAAGCATGGAGGAGCAGCATTAGTCCCATCAGTGCAGTTACAGATAAACTTATTTTTAAATCTGTGTAAACAGAATATAGAGCTATCTTTCACACATGCAGACTTTACAGCAAATTACAAACTATGAAGACTCAATGTTGCATTTACGACTCCCACATAAAATGAATCTGGATGAATTCAAAGTTTACAGTTGTTAGTTCGTGAGAAGCCTTGAGTCACGTGATTCTTTTTGGATCCTCTCACAGGCAGCATGTCCACTTTCCTGTCGATAATTCGATATTATTAAAGTTAAAATTGCAATTATATTTTGCTAAATAAGTGTAATCGTTTACATATGCGTTGTCTTCATGTTTGAATCATTTTGGCTAAAGTTAGTATACAGGACAACCTTCTATTAGCCTAGTACTTAGACAAGGTCTGGACTAGGTCATTTTCAAATCCCTTTGGATTCTGGAGTGCTTTCATGAATTGTCTGTACTCATTAAATGTAAGGTCAATACTGAATAAAGGTGCATGTGTGAAAGCAGCTATAGACAACAGTGAAAAAACCTTACTTAACATACAACATAGAAATAACAGCAGTTTTAAATAAGTTTGATATCTCTCAGGGTCTCTTCGATGTGTTATAATGTTAAATCACTCACCTCAATATTTTTTTTACTCTGTAATGTATTAGACAGGTAATTGTACTAGGTCTGGACCAGGTAAAATGCTGGATCGGTTTACACAGACAGTGCATGTAAAAGAAGGGCTTTAGACAGCAGTAAAAGCAAACTACACGATCACTCGACACAGTGGTTTGGAATTCATTGCGCACTAAATAAAGTGGATCCATCCGTTATCCCATTCTCTAGGGGGGGAGATTTTGAATCGATGGCGTCTCACTTTGTAATTCTTGCCGTCGTTATTGTCCCAATGCTCGGTTCCATCAACGCAGTATCGAATAGCGAACTGAAGGCTGCCTCCACTGTCAAAAAACGCCGGCGTGACGATCTTAAAGGAAAACTTATCGGTTAATCCATCACTCGAGTTGAGAACATAAGTAGTCGGTAGATCTACTAAGGTGAGCCAGTTGTTCAGCGTGTACCTTATAGATACCGACTTCTCAAAGGCCAGGTTCAGGACGCGCACGCTTCCCGAGATGCTGAACTCATCAGTCTGGATCGATTCGAGCAGCACTTTTGCGCTTTCGAGGCGCTCTTGGAAATCGGGAAGCGATCCTGGAGTGGTGAATAACGTCTCCACCATGGTGGTCTGGGTACTGGAACTTTCGAAGTTGTTAAGATGAAGAGCCCGGGCTTTTTTAAACTTGTCCATGACGCGTTCGGGGATTTCAGGCACGTCGGAGTCATCGAAGTGGCGGACGGAAATGAGATCCAAACCAAGAGAATCCGCAAAACGCACTTTTTTCTGGCTGGACGGACTGCAGATGCGCGCAACTTCTAATTTGGCTCTCTCTGCGGAGCTCGGTAAGGATTTGCACCGCCGGCGCGCACCGGGACTGAGGGGCGGTTTGGGCAGAGATTCCCGTCCCCTCGGCCTCTCATCCACTACGCGCATTTGACACGGATCGCATTCTCCGTTGATCGCTTCTTCCTCTTCGTCTTCCTCCTTCTCTTCATCTGCGTCGTCTAGCTTCGGATTCGCAGCCAGGCTCCCGAACAGACCCGCGATGCAGCTGTAATTTCTCGGAATGCACGTTTTCGGAGGCAACATGACCGCGATCTCACCAGATTCGGTTTCCATAAAACGTCTGGAGAACGTGGAAACCTGGTCGTCCAGTCGAGGCGAGGATGGAAGGGGTGACCGGTAGGACCAGATGGCTCAGATGACCACCGGTGTGTGCGCGCGCATGCTAGAGAGCAGACTCCGTAATTGTTTGATCTGTAGAGACTGCGGATTTGTCTTCTGTAATCTCAAGACCTATCGATCAGGATTGCACACAACATGTAAATCCTCCACCTGCTACGACGACGTGCCGATGTCAGTAGTACATTGCGGAAATTCCATACGTAACCTTGAGCAGACTGCTGCGTGAGACTGGTCACGTTTCCAATAGGTACACCAATAAAACCAGAACAGGATCCTTACCGAAAATCCGGATCGTCAACATGTGCATCAGCTTTGTACTATTCTTTCATAGTTCCAAACCCATTCGAATACCTTGATCGCCAACGATCAGGCTGTTAATAACAATTGCACTTCAACTATGCAACCAAACGACTCTGCAAGGAAGTAAAACCAACGATGCATTTAATTTAATAAAAAATCAATGCAAACTAAATTTTCGTATTACAGTACACACGTGTTTCTTACCCAACATGTCCAGTCGTGAAAACGCACCGGTTTAATAAGCGCAAAGCACGAATAAAACGCAATTGCAGCTCGGAAACCACGCCCCCTTCTGTGCTTCCCACGACGTCACTCGGTCGCGTTGTAGTGCTGATACGCAAAATGATTCTTTTAATGATTCGACTCGTTTACTTTCATTCAGTAAAAAGATTCTCACTCTCAGTGACTCGTTCTTTCTTCTCCATTGATAAAGTGTGCACCGATAAGGCATAACATTATGACCACCTTCTCAATATTGTGTTGGTCCGCCTTACTGTTGCATAGTGACTCCTTTCTATTCAAGATTTGAGAGTTTTATTGTCATGTGCATAGAAGACAGCAGTGATATTGTACAATTTGGGTTTTAGTAGCTCGTCTTCGCTCCACATGTGACATCTAAGCATCCATACAACAAGTAACAAACATATGTGCTACACATAAGCCCATTACTGCTGTGATCCAGGTTTTGAATCACCAGAGGAAAAATTGGCTGGTGTGCCACCATCATACACACATAATTAGTTAAATCTGGGGGACGCCAAGAGCCAGTTGTTATGGGGAAACCAGAACAAACATGACCCTTATCAGAATGAAGCAGTGATAAAATATAAAAAGGATTTAATTTCTCTGGCACAAGCTCATTGAGCAACTCTAGTATGAAAAAAGCTACCCACAAATTAAACAGCTATAACGTCGTGGTAGGTACAGTTGGTTTGATAATGTGCCAATGAACAGACAGGTGTGCTTCACAAACCAAATCAAGGTTTATATCCAAATCAAGTCATATATAGTTCAACTGGTAGGGAAATGTTTTAGCAACTGCTCAGCCACATTAGTGAGTGTCTTGTGTGTTGTGGTTACACGATCGAATCATTTAGACAAGTGAGCCATTCCGGTTCAGTTAAAGAGTCATTCAATAAGAATCGGTTCCAAACTGCATATCACTATAGCAACCTTACATCACGTCGTAAACAACACAAATCCGCTTATTCAATGCGATGAATTTTCTATCAGTGTTTCGTTTGATTTGAATAACAGAGACGCACCGATATAACGATCTTTTAGGGTAGGATCAGCCACTCGTTGGTGGCTGTGGCTGTGTAAGCTTAGCTCAGGCCAGAGCAGGTTTGATCGTTTCAAATGGGCTCAGTAAGGCGTCCAGCAATTCCATCAATGAAATGATTGAGCTAATGTAACTGTTATAAGTTTACAGAATCAGTTCAATAACTGCTCAAAATCACATGCACATGGACAGCAACGATCCTTTCTGCAACTTTAACCGAAAACAAGTGGATGTGCTGCTGGATTTAAGTGAAGAAAGCTTTCTTAAATACCATGATGGTTATGAGTTCCCAACCCAAACAGGCTGGAACGAAGCTGTAAGTAAAATACCTTATTCCTAAAATAAGAGGTTTGGATGTTTTTGACTGAATGGTTTTTTTCTCTCTCAATAATGACATCAACGACATTAAAAAGAAATAATGTATTGATTGTTGTATATTGTTGCATCGGGGAACTACATCATGTCTTCTACTGTTTAAGTAACCAGATGTTACTATACTCATGGAAAATTTGGCCAAGTTCAAGATTCATGAGTTGTTACAGTGTAAAATGAAATTATTTCTTTGCATTAATTATGAGTTAACTGTGAGTATATACATACATACATTTGTCATTTTAGTGTATTAAATCTACCATTCAACTAATTTCACAAAAAAACAAGTTTTCCGACCAAGGACTATAATAATATCTTGGCCTGTGTGTAGAAAATGACCAAAATGGTTAAAAGGCTAATGCCAAAAGAACATTTAAAGAAGAACTAGATCCTGACTGAGCAAATTCATGCTACACAGTTCAATTCTTGCTGGAAAAATTTCTTTCCTGTTGTCGACGAGTTTTGACTTTGATATGGCACATTTTTTTTAGCAGTTTATCTATGCTGTATGGCATTTGATAGACTATTGTGTTTATTCTGAGTAGCCCATGCTTCTACAAGCAATATGACACCTAGCAAGTCAACATCCGACATTCATAATGCTTGAATTGCTCCTTGACGTTTTAAGTTTCAACAGTAGGTATTCATTATTTATTTAAAAGTGTGTCCCCATTAAAGCTCCCTCAGTCATGAATCCATCAGATAATTTTGTTTTTACTTTAATTTGATTTACAATGTTATAATGAGCTAAAAAGTCTGTAAGTACAACTGGTAAGCTAAATGTCGTACTTATGTGTTCATGCAAGATGTACAATTCATTTAAACACACTGATTAGTGGTCTCCCAAAGAAAACCCAAATATTCACTTATTGTTGGTATAGTACAGAGTAATCCATGATTTATTACTTGGCAACACTGTGGGCTCAAATGCTGTTGAGCAAAAAGCAATGCTGTGGGATCAAATGCTGCTGAGCAAAAAAAAGAAGAAGAAGCCTGTGTACTTGTGATTAATTTACTCTGATCTGTGGATTGGTTTCATTTTAAGTTTAATTCTATTTTTGTGCTGAAGATGCTAAGAGGATAAAGATGTAAAGTTTGCTTGATTGTGGACAGTGATTTGTGTTTTAGATGCATCTAAGAAAAAAGAAATGTCCTTGAAGTAAAGGCATTTTTGCAGACAATAGACGGCAGTTTCATGTTAATCTAAATTGAGTTATTTTCTTTAAGAGCTTAATTCTTTAAAAATCTAATCTTTAAACTGACATGAAATATGCCCCCTGTAAACTTTTGACTCTGTGCCAAATATGTGCAGCTCTGCATGTGATGCCTTCATAAGAAAGTCATTGAGCACTGGTCTTGTGTACTGATGCTAAGTTAAGACATTTTTTGTTGTTTGTTTCTGCAGATCCAAGGTTGGGGTCGGGGTTCACCTTTCTCGTGCATATTTCAAGCTCAAGTCAAGAGCAGAAAGGTCAAATCAGAGGTCATAGACCCCCACTGCCTTCTTTGTGCTGATCTGAAAAATGGTAAACTCTCTGAGCTCCATATTCTTCAGCCTAATGCCACAGAACAGTCCCCTGGAGCTTCTCCAGAGCCTTTAAAAATCACTGTTCCTCTGTCATATGATCAGTTAAGTATGACATCCAGTAGCACTTCTACCTCTTCAGAAGAACAGTCTGATTCCACTAGTCAAGAGAAGTGTGTCAAGCCAGAACGTCTGGGAAATAGACTGCTTTTAAGATCAGACCAATTCATACAGGGCAAATCACTACCTCACCCACCTCAACCTAATGGTCCATGCGTGTTCCTTAAAGATAAAAAAGCAGGTAAAATGGCACTAACTGGCAACCTTCTTGTATTGCCTCCAGTGAAAGGAAAAACAAATCCAAATGCAAATTTAATGATCACAAATATTTTAAAGAAGAAGGAGGTTTTTCATCTACTTCCAGCTGATCAGGAGGCAAGCATTGTCGCCTCGTGTAGTGCCACAGGATCAGCTACGAGTGTTGAAGAGGATTCAGATTTCAGGCCAACTGTAGACACTTTTCAAGGGCCTTTCAACTCCAAGGAGGTATCAGAGCAACACCACTATCAACTGCTGTCTGCACTGAGCATCCCTGTGTCCAGGAGGGGTCACTTGCCGATCAACACCTTGACAGACACTCTACCTCGTGCCACCAGCTTTTCACGAAACCTCAGACAGGACGAGCTGATCGGGTCACCTCCGAGAAACAACTCTGGGCACAGACCACATTCAGGCATCAAGGCTAGGACTTTGAGAAAAATGGAAACAGAGCTTCCGATGCTGCTTGGCACCAGAGTACTGATACCACTGTCTACTCAGCGATTGTTGTAGCTGTTGCCGTTAAAAAGGCATTAAAGATCAGTGTATCTTTACTGAGAAAAGAAAATGTTGTGCAACTTTATTTGTTGGTATTGATTTGGACAGAAAAATGTTTTAAATATGGTTTAACTATAGCAAACGTAAAAAAGTGAGTAGTAATGTGCTAAATGTATGCATTTACATTCATTTAGGTAACCTTTGCGTATTTGTTTGCGTACAGTATATTCAGTTTGAGGCACACTAACTGGCCAGAAATATGTAGACACCTCAGCCTCATTATAGTACATGAGATGAATTAGAATGGCATCCATGTCCCATGTTTTTTTTTTAAAGTATTTACTCCCCTTTTTTTTACCAACTTAACATGCCCAATTGCCCGATTGCATCATGCTTCCTCTCCACTAATGCCGACTCATGGGCAGCAGCCATATGTACTTTTTCACCTGCACTGCATCTCTAGGCGAATGCTAATGTATGTCAGCACTGTGTATGGAGAGTCACACCCTGATTAGGCTCTTTCCCTGTCTCTAAGCAGGTGCCATCATAGGTCGTAGTTGCACCAGATATGAGACAGAATAATAATAACTATTATATTGTTTAGACCACCAATATAACAATAACCGTCCAATCGTTGTTCATTTGGCCGCTAAGCCCAGTGGGAGGGCTGAGGTAGCATTGTGTTTTTATCCCTGTCCCACCTAAGGTGTATGTCCTTATTAGTAAAAAAAGGACATGCTCAGACATTTAAAGGCTGTGATATGAGCAAAACGAAGATACTTAGAATGGAAGGTCTAACAGGCTTATGGTCAGATACACACATGTAGCACC
>JAYDZG010000009.1:8650787-8668626 GCA_034509265.1 Microcambeva bendego | reverse complement strand
TGGAGAGTCACACCCTGATTAGGCTCTTTCCCCGTCTCTAAGCAGGTGCCATAAATCAGCCATTATAGGTCGTATTTGTACCAGTTATGAGACAGAATAATAATAATTATTATATTGTATAGACCACCAATATAAGAATAACCGGCCAATCGTTGTTCATTTGGCCGCTAAGCCCAGTGGGATGGCTGAGGTAGCATTGTGTTTTTATCCCTGTGCCACCTGAGGTGTATGTGTTATGTCCTTATTAGTAAGAAAACAAACTGACACGGACATGCTCAGACATTTGAAGGCTGTGATGTGAGCAAAACAAAGATACTTAGAATGGAAGGTCTAACAGGCTTATGGTCAAATACACACATGTAGCACCAGTCAAAAACTTAACACACCTCATCCAATGTTTCTTTTCTTTTCTACCTTTTACCCTCCATGCCATATAAGGGCCATTTGACCAAGAAAGAGTGATGGAGTGCTTTGTCAAATGACCTGGCCTCCACAATTACACAATCACCTGACCTAAACCCAGTTGAGATAGTGTGGGATGAGTTGGACCTCAAAGGGAAGGTGAAGCAGTCAACAAGCGCTCAGCACCTCTGGGAACTCCTTTGAGACTGTTGGAAAACCATTCCAGGTGTTCAGCTTATGAAGCCGATAGAGAGAATGCCAATGGCAAAGCCAAATGCAATGTGCAAAGCTGTCATCAAAGCAAAAGGTCAAGTAAAAACGTATAATGAGAACTGGTGTCTTTTGAGAATGTTAGTTTAAAAAATACACTACTGATAAGAGCTGTAGCCTCTAACTGTTCACCTACTGTGTGTGCAAGGAAGAAGTCCCTAATAAACAAATAAAGTTAATTAAAACTATATATAATATAAAATCCTCACAAAACAAACTTCTAATAAAAGTGCTTATGTAATTCATATAGGCATCAGAATCTGTTCCTTATTTGCAGCTACATAAAATCATTGTATTGATAAAGAATTCTATTGCTAATACTACATGTGCAGAGTAAAATTGTACAAATAACTAAATACCAAGTAGTGCTTTAAACCTGGAAGTAATTGAAATAGTGATTTATGTTATCTGATTGCTTACTTGTAATATTTGCGAATGTTAACTGCATATTCATAAATGCTAACCTAGTTTAAAAGTTAAATATCAGTCAACTAATGACTCCACATAGTTTACCTCTTCTTTTGGGGGGATAAACGGGTCCAAGTATTAATTAGGAGAGTCAAGACCCCTCAAATCTCTTCTTAACTCAAATCAGGCTATAGCTGTCAAGCCGGGAATTTTACAGGACAAAGGTTTACATTTAGTGATACGTTTTCTCACATTGATGTTTTAATCAGTTGCTACTTGTCCTATTAGACGAAGTAAATAAAATGTAAAATCTAATCGCTTTAAATGAACAAGGCTTATTTCTGTGGTGAGTTGATGTGGTACAGATGTATGTTAAGTGACAAATCACATTGACAGAATTGTATCTGGGGTTACAATACTGAATTTGAAGCTTATAGTGGATGTACCGACAGTATTCGAATATTAAAAATCAGTAGATAGTGATAGAACAGAAACTTCTGTTTCTGAATGCTGCTGGGAGTGTCTGATATCACATGATCATGTTTATAAAAGCTCAGGTCTGATAGTATTTCATTTTCTCATAGCTGTTATTACTTAAGTGCCTTCATTATATCACCGTTTACTTATCTGATCTGTAAAACCATAAATATCTATTCTGTTTTGTCGACACAATACACTTCTAGAAAATTGACGTTTCGTAAAGTGCAGCTAAATAATTAAACGTTAGAATTTGTGATGTGTGTTCTTCTGAATCTTTGTATTTTTTCTTTCTACTTTTATAAGTTCAACAAACACATGTAGAATTTAATGCCTTTAAAAACAACTGTTTTCTTAAACTACTGCAGTATCACTGAAGATCATCTAATAAACTGTCAAAAATTTGATTGGCAGGTTTTTTTTATGGATGGAAACTAGTGTTGCAATCGGGCAACCCTGGTGAGGATGTTCATTATGAGCAGCAGTTGCTTTACTTTCTGTACTCCTCAGCTTACATCCAAAGAAAACTTTATTAAATTTATTAAAAAATGTGATATATTTATTGCAGCCTTTTAATTCTTGGTCACAGCCCTTCACCGAGATTAACGTTTGGCCCCTTATAAGGTATTATTAGGACTCCTCTGCATTAGACTGAAGCTTGTTCGAGTGTGATTGTATAACTTTGCCCAAGGTTTAAACAAAAAATTCTAAGGTGACATTTTTACTAAAGATCTCAAAAGGATGTTTGTGTGACAACATTTTTTGGGAAAAGCATTTCCAGCCTGACTGAGCCTTCCACACGGAAATAAAACATTACACTCGTGTAATACAACAACTTTCACATTTTCTTCCCTTCCAGTCAGTGGATTCTGTTCATGTCAGGTGCATGCTGGAAAAATACTCTGGAAGACGTGCCAGTACATTCGAGAGAATTTTAGGAATGTAAAGTAGCACCAGAAGTACACCACCAACATTACCTGCGGCATTCCATGCCACGTACAAAGGTGTCGGGCAAAAATCATGATTCATGTTCTTGATTAACATTTAGACAAAAGGTAATACAATGGCTAAGTGGTAGGTAGCATTGTTACCTCACAGAAAGAAAGTCTTGGGTTCCATCTGCAGGCAGGGTGGTCCAGGACATGTTCTCCCTGTGTCTATACGAGTTCCAAAAACCTACAGCCAGGATAGCTGGAGACACTGAATCGTCGTATAGGTTCCTAGGCACTACGATGACGGTCCCAAGCCTGAATAAATAGGGAGGGTTGTGTAAAGCATGCCAAATCAACAATGCGGATCACAATCTGCTGTGATGACACATAGCGCCAAAAAATAATAATAATAATTATGACAAACACTTCAAGTTTTCACGACAGCGTTTTATTTTGAACATCTGCAGCACTGCCTAAAGAAAAGCACAAGGGTTACAGTTGTTAATGAAACCCCTAATAATGCACATAACCAACTAATTATATTAAATATTAACCAAGATTCAACGAAAATGCAATTTTGGCACAGACAGGACTTCTGCATGCACTCTGTACTGAAAACCAAAGAGTAAAGCTGCCATCAGAGGAGTGTTTAGCTTTAGACTGAAAGAGGCTGAATGAATGTTGCCACTTTGCTCCTGTCAAACATTCAGATCTGACTCATGATGTAAAGACCATCATGATCTTACAGCATGAATGAACTATAGACTCATTTACTGCAGTTCAATGTATACATATTTTTATCTGTCAAATGTATCAAATGTACAATGCATTTATTAATGAATAAATAAGTCAGTCATAAGAGAATATATATGTCAACCAAGTGCGGCGAAGATCCATTATTTAAATAAACTTGTATGGGACACATACAGACGATCTGATTTTAATGCTTACTGCATTTCAACTTGACCAGCCAAAAGCACTGCTGACATTCGAACCCCGGGATCTTAAAGGTAGCAGGCTGGCGTACTAGGACACTTTCTTTTACTTTAACTGGAACTTTTGCTAAACACTTATTGAAATAAAAGCATAAACTACAAAACTGAACGTGCTATATTTTTTCTCCCGACACATTTATGGATGATGTTGTGAATAAAGAAATTAAATAAACCTAATAGATAAAAGAAAGTTATATTCTGAGTTCCCAATTACAAGCACATGAGTCTGGGAGAAAGAGTAGAGATAAGGATATACAGGGTGTCAATTTGTAAAATTCCCACCCTTAATATCTCCCTTCCAGTAAAGAATATTAAAAATCGGAAAGGCCGGTCAAGTTTATTTTCAAGGGGAACACTTTTGAAGAATATTTACGGCCTTCGTGGATCAACCCCTGGGCGAGGTGGGCGTTACCCTTAAAACCTTAAATGGGAAGGTGGGGTAAAGTTCTAATTATGTTTGTATATTTGGAACTACTAGTCAAAAAGTAATAAATGATGGTATTATTGGAAAGAGAATTAAACGAGCTTTAAAATGATGTGATACTTAACCCCACTTCCTATTTAACAGTTTAAGGGTAATGCTCACAACTCTCAGGGGATTGAAACACGAAGGCTGCAAATATTCTTTAAAAGTGTCCTTTCCTATTTTTACTATTATTTACTGAGGGAGATATTAAGGGTGGGAAGTTTTCAAATTAACATCCTGTATGTTGTTCCTCCTTGAAGGCCTTTTTTCATTCAGATTTTGAATGTTAATAAATGAACCAAAAGGTTTATTATAATTCGAACACTGGAGCAGCGATACATAATAAACGGCCGTTTGGGAGCTGAATGCCTTAACTAAAACAGTGAATAGTGTTTTCTTGGCTGTCCTTTAAAAGGTCGGAGGAGCAAAGTGGCAAATTGATTTTCGTCACAGGAAAACAATGGCATGCTGCACGCTGTTGTTTAAAAGCAGTCTAAGCTAACAAGTTCAAGTAAACTACTGCATTCTGCTTTTGCTTCTGATCAGCATCTTACATTGACCGATACAGCAGTTGAATGCAAACGACTGCATTGACTGAAGACACAGAAATCTTTTGGTTCCAAAAGAGGTGCGCACTGTGAAACCAACAGTGGCGCTTACATTTTACTGAGCTATAAACATTAAATGGAGACGTACTGGCCAAACTGGGACCAAAAAAACACTTTGTCAAAATAAATACTGACATATGATGCAGTAATGCACAATGGTTTTACATGCAGTATGAAATTAAAATAAAATAAAATAAAACAATGTTGAATTGCAAGAAAAAACTTGTAAAGCCTAAGATACAGGGTTATTCATTATTATTTATAAGGATGTAATTGTTATGTTTTACACACTTCTGGTTACATACCTGACAGTTCACAAGGTTATATCGAACAAACTCATGGAAATGTTTTGTCTCGTTTACTTCACGTGCTTGTTTTTGGACTATAGGAAGAAAAAAGACCGACACAAGAAGGACTTCCAAGCTCCACACTGAAAGGACCAAGAACGTCCCATCTAGAGCTGGAACCAAGGATCTTCTTGCTGTGTAACAGACTAGTAATCAGAACGTTGTCCGTTCAGACCTCCACCACCGCCAGAACACCCCTGTTGGGCCCCTGAGCAAGACCCTTGACTCTCAACTGCTTAAAAAGAATTGCGTTTAATCATAATTCTAAGTCGTTTTGGACTTAAGTGCGAAAAAGTTGAAAATATAAGTGCAAAATGTTTTTTAATCAAGTAAAAATGAATAGCTCGGGTGGTTCAACACTTGGTCATTATGTAATCGGCTGGCCGGGCAGGGAGATGAAGTAGATACGACTGTTAACCTTCCAAACGTCATTTCAATTTTTTTCTTGCAAATGATTGTGAAAAAAAACATAAAACATAAAAACATGTTCTATTCAAGGAGAAATAAAAGGTCACTTTTAGACATAACACTTCATTTAAGGCACCATTACGAAAGCTAAACATGGATCACATGCTTAAAGCTGAGCAGATCTACAATCTGAATTGTTACATGCGGTGAGATATTAAAGGTCTCGTTTCACCGTAAACAACTGCGATCAATTCATAGCGAAGTGTACAGAATGCACTTCATAGTTAATAGTGTGAGCTTTACTGACATGCATAAATATGTACACATTAAGAAACCGAAGATGCAGTTGGTATTAAGATTCCGGATGAAAAGCAAAATAGTGGCATGGAATGGGTTCGGAGCCCCGCATGTAAGTCAGACTGTTCCAACAAACATTTTAGCAGAAGTTAAATAAAAGCTGGGTCTGCCAGTCTACCTCTTGTTAAACGAGTGTGATCCTACCGTATACAAGTTATGCCCAGCTTAATTAAAGACTGATCCTGATATACGTGCTCTATGAATATGACTTAACAAAGTGAAATGAACCTGTAAAACTGTCTAGGAGCCTCGGTGTGCACAAAACCTTCTAAAGCTGGAGTGTCTATGTAATATACACCCTCGGGTCACAGAGTATTCATCTAACTTGGACTCCTGACTATAACCATGTAAGTACACGCCTACTAAATGATTTGTGGGCGTGTTAAGTGAACCTCGGGCATTATGCTGCAAGTTAGTGAATTCTGTCATTTTAAATGAACATAGCGCTATTACAGTAAATTACATCAGCGCACTTCCACAGGTGAAACAAAATGCAGTTAGATACTGCACACGTGTAGGAGCTCGATCAGGACGGGGGTCAGCATCAGGAAAAGGGAAGCTTAACACAAATGGGTGTTTTAAAAGACTGGTTAGGCCAAACTGTGGATACTGAAAAGTCTAAAAATGGTAAAAACAGACAGTCCACCCTGCATGAATGGGAGGAAATGGATTGGAGGGAATATTGGAGAACAATTGCCTTAGTAGTTTTCCAACCAGATACTACATCCTAATGAAAGCAGCATTATTCAAAATAAACGGCTTAAAGTAAAATATTTGACAAGAACAATTCAGACGTTACGAGCTATCAAAAATATTTAGCCAATAAAGTAGTCCTATTACACCAGGATTGAAATGTTTTAGGATTATAATAAACTCTCAATTCGCATTAAAAAAATCATACTTGTGCCACAGTGTAACTACAACCATGTAGTAGCAATATCAGCAATCAAAATAACTCTCTCCTACAAACCCAACAAAATCTTTAGTAGATAAGTTAGAGCACTTTACAAATGTACAAATAAAAGTAAACAAGTCACCTGATGATCATGAAATAATAAAGTGCGGCGAAAGTTGACTTTGCGGTGGAATGATTTGAAATTCAAACTAGCGGTCACGAGTGCCATCTGCCAGACAGAGCTCTTCACACTAGCTCAGAGATTAGACATGAACATAGCTTTTTAGCAGTTGGATTTCTCAGAGTGTTGAAACAGCGAGAAAAGATCTTCGCTGGTCTGGGTTTCCACAGAGCTAAAGTGAGACTCTACGTTCCAGGCCAGATCTGCCGACAAGAAATCGTCCATGACCGTCTGAGTCTCGTTACTGGTTAGGAACAGATGCCCCAGACTGGACGTCTTGGAGACAGTCTGGGTCTCTGTGCTGCTAAGCCTGGTCTGTCCTTCCTGGGAAGAGGACATTGGAACTGAGAAAGGAAGGGGAGGCCTGGAATCCGTCTGGGTCTCCGTGTCCGACGACTCGGTGCTCATGTTGAAGCTGGAATGTCGTAGGATGCTGCCGAGCGTCGTGTGGCCGGCTGGGTTGAGCAAGAAGTTCAGGTCTGTCTGGGTCTGAGTGTCGAACATTTCCAGTTCCAGGTCGGCCCCCTGGACCCTGGTTCCGACATCAACCTGGTGGGTGTCACCGAGGCTATCGAGTACGAAGAAATCCGTCTGCGTCTCGATGTCCAGGAGCTCCAAGGGAGTCTCGGAGCTAAGGCCTCCTAAGGCGCTCTCGTCCGTCTGCGTCTGGGTATGAGCCGCATTGAGGAACTCCTCGAAGTCAAAGTCGATTCCGGTGTGGTGCTCTTGCGCAGGAACCAGGCTGGATCCACAGCTCGGGGCCTCACTGTTCTCCAGGAGGATGTTCTCCAGGTCGCTGAAGAGCGTCATGGTCTGAGTTTGATTGTCGGCTACCGTGCTCGAGTGTAGAATGTCTTGAGCTCTGTGGGCTCCGAAGCACAACGACTGGTTCGTTTTGTCTTCAAACAGACCGGGCTCTGAGCCAATAGGATCGAGTCCGCCGGGGGCAAAAGCTCCGTCGTGCAGCGCGGTCTGCGTCGAGACGGTGAGCGTGTCAGAATCGAAAAGGTTCGAGCACGTTATAGCTTGGTCCATTTGGGCCCTAGTGACCTGATCTACTGAAGTGAAGCTTGTCTGAGTTTCCCTCGTTCTGTTATAAAGAGGAAAAGAAAGCTGATTGACAGAGTCTGTTTGTGCCCCGATAGATGATGTAACTCTGGCCCTTATCGGAAACGTCTGGGTTTGTACGCTGACCGGTAGCTGGACCTGAGCACTCACGCTAATGTCGGTTTGAGAACTAGAGGACACCGAGGCCTCATGTATGGTTGTAGTCATGGCTCCAGTGGATCCCCTATTGTGAAACGAGATGTCGGTTTGAATGTTGGTCGAGGTGATTTTACTTCTGTATCCAATATCATTACCTGGTTCATTGACTGAAACTAGACTCTCTAGATTGACTTGGATCCCTGTGCTGACAGCGTCTAGGCTTGATCTGTCTTTGAAGCACATTGTCTTGGTGTTCAGAGCAGGTACCACTGCGCCGAGCGCCTGAGGCACGAGTTGCAGGGTACTCAGGGACCCTTGTGCATCCAACGCCAAGACCACAGACCTTAAGGCGCCGCTCTCGGCTGACGGCAGGAGGACAGGTAGTTGCGCAAGCTGCACTACGGGGACGTTAACCAAAGCGACCTTAGGCTTTGGCAGGAGAACCTTTTGAAGGTTTTTAGACTGTACCGGGTTGTGTTGTGGCAAGTTTGGGGTTTGTGAGACTCCTTCAGAAGGAACCGCTCCCTCTGTGAGCTCCTTATCAACATCTGCGATTTCATAGGTCTGTCCGTTGGGCTCGGGTTTTGCCGTGCTGCGTGATAATTTCTCCATTTTTCTTTTCTTGACAGGTGGATATCTAAAACAAAATGATACATTTAACAGAACGAGGCATGAACTAATAATTAAACAGTATAAAGCTAGGTGGTATATGCAAATTAGGGCTGCTTCGACCATCGATGTCTCGCATTTTATTAGCATTAGAGACGTACCATTCAATAGGACCAGTACGAGCTCCAAACGGCTACCGACCGCTTAACTTCACTGTCGAGCTCGGAATTACATTAAAATACACTCGTACACATTTATATACAATAAACATTCATTTATTAATACTGAAAACAATGTTTTCCGTTTCTTGAGGAATCGTTTCAGCCCTAATCACCTCTGAAGTGTAATGAGTTTTTTTATTTTTTATTCGAGTTGTATTTAATCAAACTGCCCAGCCCTAGTAATAATTATCCCAACATGGAAAAAGCTTAGTACCTGTGCTCGCTGGGTACCTCATGACCCATTCTGTAGATGTGGGACAGTAGTGCTGCTCTGCTTGCGTATGGACAACCGCATGTACATCTGTATGTCCTTCCACAGTCCTCTGTGTGCCTCTTCAAGTCCCATTCGGTGCTGTACCCATTGCTGCACTTTCCACATTTGTGCTTCTTCTCAGCATGCATCTTCATGAAATGCTAAACCATGAAAAAGTTCAGATCTGAGAATCAGTTCCTGGCCTTAAAACAACACACACACTTAAGATGACTGCATGGATGCATGTCCAACTGCTCGAAACACTACCTGCTTAACCAGAGCGAACTGTGAAAAGGGTCTGTTTGGTCCTCTTGGACAACCCTCTATTGGGCAACAATAGAGCTTCTGAGGACCCTTCATGTCCTTCCGCACTGTTGGATTGACGAGACCCTCCTAAAAAAGACAGATTCGGTAAAAAGAATTGAATTCCATAACAGTATACATATTTATTACACTTTTTTCCAGACATAAGCCCGGAGTTTGATGCATTTCCCTTCAAGCTGGAAACTCATGAATCAATATCAGGTCTGCCTGAAAAGAGTTTTTACGTTTTCTTTCATTTTTTTGGGTAGCAAGTATCGCTTCACAGCACGAAGGTCCTGGGTTCGATCCCCAGGTTGGGCAATCCTGGTCCTTTTGTTACAGAGGACCCGTGTCCACATAGGTTTCCTCCAAGTGCTCCGGTTTCCCCCCACAGTCCAAAAACATTTGGAGACCTGTTCAATTGTCCTATGGGTTCCTAGCCACTAATATGCATAGACCAGAGCATTTTAATGCTGGTCCCAAGCCCAGATAAATAGTACGGCCAGTGTGTAGTGAGTTTGCAATTGACCGTGGTTTACACTCTGACTATGTATTAATCCCACATAAAAACAAACTGAAGAAACTATTTTGTCTTTGTTGATGCACTTCTACCTGCTGAGAGAAACTGAGGACAGAACAAAGGGGTGCTTGTTTTGCAGAAGCAAGTACGCTACATGATAAAACTGCAACACAAGCTGCAGAGGCGATAAAGTACAGCTTTATAAAAGCTGCAGCCATGAGCTCTGTTCATTACTGATTAATAATTTATTCCACCAAGCAACAGGGCTGTAAATTATTCTGCCAGCCCTTCAAGGAGGGGTTACTGTCCCAGGAGGTCTCCTTCACGGGGACATTACCCCTGGATGCTATCAGATAACCAGTTTAGACATGTTTATGGCTCCACTGTTGTCCTTGGAGGTCAGATCTCCTATGGAATTAGATCTCACACGTTGTACATATTAAACTGATTATTAATTACCTTAATAATGTCATATTCTGCAACCATCATGCATGCTTGTGGCCAAAGATAAGAGGGGCGATACTGTTAGTGCACCCTTGACTTAAGAACAGCTTACCATACAGACATTTTGGGTTCCATTTTCTTTTTCATGCTTATGTAAAGTACTATGAGTGTTATGTAAAGTACTACTTTGGGCAAGCTGTGGCCTAGCAGTTAAAGTAAAGGACTAGTAATCAGAAGGTAGCTGGTTCAAGCTTCACCATGGTCATGTTGCTGCTTAACCCTCATTGCTCAGACTGTGTACTATAACTGTACTGTGAGTCGCTTTGGATAAAAGTACCTGCTAAATGCTGTAAATGTACTGTGTATTGTTGTTGATTACAGTACCCCCTATTCTATTATTTAAGGGAACATGTACTTATATTTATAACAAAACCAATTACATTATATGTTATGGGAGAAATAGGTATAACATATATATAACTGAAGAACACTCTGAACCAATTAAATTACTTAGACAAGGGTCCCCTTGGTGATCAGGGGTTAGTGTGGTGCTACAGGTTGGGTGAAAAACAGTGGCTTTTTCAGAAATAAGAAAGTATTTTAACCGAGTTAGTTAGTGAAACTAATTGTTTTAATATATGCAGCTCTCCCTAACAAAGCTATCGTAGGCTAGGTTTGAAATCTTAATTGAATGGACACAGGTTTATGTTACAGTGGCAACAAGAGGCGAGAACAAAATGTGGGTAGAGCTTGGGACTATCAACTAAAAGTGTTCAAATCCAAGCTTGTAAGCAAGGCCCTTAATCCTGTCTACTCCCATGGTGCCATCCAATAATTGACCCTGCGCTCTGACCCCCAACTTCCAAACAAGCAGGGGTATGCAAAAAAAAAAAGAATTTTGTTGTCCTGTACACCTGCACATGTATATATGACAAATACAGACAAAGCATTTTATTATGTCCATTGGTCAAGTTAAGAACAGTGTAAGCTGATGCATCGCAAAGGAAGGATACAAGCGATGGAATTTGCTTGTGAATTTCTTAATAAATAATAATAATTATTATATTTACAATTTGAAGACACTCAGTGACACTTTACAATACAAGTAGCAATGATATAAGATTAACAAGATAAAATTAAGATGAGTTGGCACATGCAACTGTGAAAAGGAGTGTTTTCAATTGCCTCTTAAAAACAGATAGCGATGTGCAAGTTCAGAAGCTCAGGGAGATGGAATTCAAAAGCTTGGGGCCTTGGAATGAAAGTATTATAATAAAACCCTCGTAAATGCCCGGGCAGCTGACAGTAGAACTTGTATTCAAATCCAGATTCATGCAGTGCCAGGCTAGCGTAACAGACCTTTGCGTGACACTGGCGCATTCCAAAGCGTCTATTTCTCTCTCTCTCTCTCTCAACATTTCCAGTTACAGAAAGTGAACTGTTCGTGTATATGCCTAATATATTTGTAAATACCATCAAGTTTAATGTTTTAACTAAAAATTAAGGTTTAACTTCTTTAATGAATGTATGTATTCAGTAATTAAAAACAACCTACCTTACTCACAACACAATTCCAGCAATGTTCCAGAAAGTTCAACCCAACTTTAGATGTAAGGCATGGTTTACAAATATCTGTTTATGATTTATCGGCACCAACAAATCCACCAGAACCAGTGTTTAGTGTTTGCTTGGTGGTGCTTTTAGAGAAGTATGAATACAAACTATGTTCTCCAGTACAACTATGAAAGCACCATCAGCAGAAGCAAATAGAACCAGCACAGTGGCTAAGTGACTGTAACATCACATCAAGAAGGTCTTGCGTTCGATTCCCAGCTGCTGTAATCGATGTGTTTTGTGTGTGCGGACCCTGCACGTTCTTTTCAAGTCTGCGTGGATGTACTCCAACAGTCCAAAAACACGTATATCAAAATTTTCATGATTGTGTGTGATAAAACCTTATGAGTTGATGAAAGTTGTGTAACTGTTAACGGTCACGAAAACGTGTAAAACCCTAATAAACAAACAGCCGTTAAAAGCCAGAAAGTCGACTAGCTTTACTTTGCACTTACGTGCAAACCGAGCTATATTCATCCGACGAACAAGCACACCAAACGAAAACAAACAGCACATATTAAGAACTCGTTTTGTAAAAGAGCGGCAGCAGTTAGCCGCAGTGCTAACTCCAGTCGTCCTACCTGCACTCTATGAGACTTGACCAGGTGCATGTTGAGAGCCGGCGAGTTAGGAAGGATTTTACCGCACCCCTGGACTGTACACAAGATATTAGTCCGCACCGCTTTGGTTAATTCAGTAATGGAAGGTTTAATGATTTCCCGGGGCTGAGACGGAGGCTCATGGATGCGTGTCTGCCCGCTGCAACCCGACCGGTCCACCGTAGACGCGGCCATATTTCTGAGCGCGCAGCCTAGCCTTAGCACTACAACAACACGCGCTACTGTTGCCCTCGTAGTGTTTACTTCCGGGAGCTCTCAGCAACCAGCGCGCTCCGTCACAACGTCCCAGTCACTTCCACCCGCTTCTTGTGAATCATTCCAGCTGCTCCCGGTAGGGGTCGCCAGATATCCGTATTTTTGATCCGGTATGTTTTTACGCCGTAACATCTTATTTCTCTGGGACAGGTCCTACTCGGCTTTCGCGTACACGCGCATTACGGTTACATATTTTATTTCAACGTATATAAGCGGTGCGGTGAATGCATTTAAATCATAAATATTAAGACAAGAATTTTAATGCTCAAGTCTAGCAACAATAAATTCACAACTGACGTGCTGACACTGTAGTAATAGTTTACTTTTTCTCGTCGTTAGTGGGCAACTTCACTTTCACTGCTTGGATAGATAACACATTCAGTGTATACTGTACTGTACTTACTAAAAACCTGACTATAATTAAACATGGTACTAACAATTGTATTCGTTTTTTCAATGTTATATAATAATGATAACTATCAGGTTATAATGCGTAGAAATAGCATAAAGAGTTTAAAATCGCTCAAATGAATCGTCATAATGAACGAATGTGTACGTGATGCGCGTGCACGCGAAAGGGGAGTGAAAATTCGGTTCTATAATGTACTGGTTTGTTCATCCAGCCAACCTGTTCGAACCAGGACCTTCTGGTTTTTCCTGGGTAGGCTTTAACCAGGGGCCCAAGTCGACAGTTCATCAGGACTTTTAAAAAAGATTAAAAAAAAGGCAAACCTGCTGAAAACCACACCGACTTTACAATAACTTCTTCCCAGTGTTCATGGGTAAAAGTGGACCAATATTTAGACTTAATTATTTTTTGTGTGTGATGTGGAAAGCTGACTTTAAAATGCTAGATTAAATGCTGTCAAATATGTGGCACATTCTATGTTTGAATCCTTTTCATCAGCCTGCAAGCGTTAAAATGATCAAGCAGAGAAAACTGACTATTGAATATTGCAGGGCTACAATTTCTCAGTCAGCTTTTCTAATGTATAAAAGAATACATTTTGGTTTCTGTGTGCTTGGTTGTACACTCCTTCACAAGCAGCATAAGTTAAAGGAAAACTATTAAAAAATAGATACACTTTTTAGATTCGCAGCGTTTAAGATAGGCTAAGGAGTAGCATGACGTTCATAGATACATTGCAAAAATGCATTTAGAATATTTGTCTGTGTGAATGTATTGGAAAACAAATCAAACAATGAATTTTCTTGTTAGTAAAGAAACTTAAACAAAATGTTTGACTAAACTTTTGTCCTACACTGACGTGATTTGAATGCAATGGAATACACTGTACACTAATACAACAGCGCTCCCTGGCGGACATTTTATTTTCAAGAACTCGCTTACTAAATAAAACTTATTTATATAATTTATTTTTGTTCTTTGTTGATTAGCGACAACCCAAAATCAGATAAAGTTGGGACGGCAAGGAAATGGCTAATAAAAAAGAAGTTTCTTACGTTTACTTTTATTTGATTGCAGTAGTATGAACATGATATATTTAATGTTTGTCTGCTCAACTTAATTAATATTGAGTATTACTTAATACAAAATTCTGTTCTGAATTGCTGTTTATTGATATTATTTTAGGAGTATTACTTAATACAACTAAAATAATATCAATACACAGCAATTCAGAACAGCATTTCAGACCTGCAACATTCTTAAAAAGTTGAGACAGGGTAATTTAGGACTAGAAATGAGGAGAACATAGTAAAGAATGATGTGATTCCAAACTGATGGTTGCAGGGGATACATGAGAGACAGCATTTGGCAAAAAAAGGTAAATTAGTCATGCAGACCAGAATGACCTGCTGCAGAGATCCTAAATTACTGGTGCAGCCAAAGAAAGAAAAAAAAAGCATTATTTTCCAGCTGATGATGGATGGTATGATGGCTGGAGAAACACAGAACTTTTAAGAATTAATGTTATGTAATAATGTTTTTCTTACTTTAGGTGCAGCACATTGTTTAAATCTATTATTTTTGTTGTTTGTTACCCAGAAAACAACTGAAAGGATTCATAAGAAAAGTGGGTCTCATCCACTGATGTTGGTAAAAGCTGGTATAATGCTGGCAAAGAGCAGCATATATGTCCAGAAGCATCATGGCCATATGTACATGATAAAGTCAGCACATGATGCACATCAAAACAGTTTTTGCACATACTGTGTCATTACCAAGCTACTTGAGCAGCACACTGTATGCTGTGGCCATTTATCACTTGGCTCGGTTCAAAGTACAATCTGATTGAATATTGACCCAGTCGCTGAACTTTTTAAAGCACCGTCAAAGAGACAAATTGGACAGTGAAGAAAAGCCAATTCTCACTTTCACAGAACCCTAAACTGTTCAACTCAACCTTAAATATACCATAACAAACAAATGACAAGACACCATGGAGACTAGTGTGCTATGAAATGTGAAGACTGGGTTTGCATTTCTGAGGGTTTCATCCTGGATTCACTTGACGTGGCTTTATAGCTCTTCAAAACGATTTCATCCAACCTTATTTGACAGAACGAGATTTTATCAACCCACTTTATTCTTTTGCTGTTTTTTTTATCTTCTAATATGTCGTGATAATGACCATTGCAGAGCTAATTTGTAAAAAATTAAATACATTTTATACAAAACAGCAAAGAATTATATGGTCAGAGAATACTCGTTTTCAAGCTCAGAGCTCAGTGGCACAGGCAGCAGTAAGCGGTTTTGCAGTGTAGTAATTTGAAATCTGTAAAAGCTGGGGTGGACGAAGCACAAAACATTCACCATGAGAAAAATGCAAATTAATCAAAGGATATTTGACACAGTACCTGATAAATATGAGAAAAAAAAAGATATCCTACATGAGTGGTCTCTTACAGGATGACAATGCTCCCCCGATCTAAAACTGATAATTGCTCTACTGTTTTACTTAAATCTAAGCTGTTACACAACCAACATTTAAAACCTTTATTTAAAAGCTTGTAAAATTGACTGAACATGGTTCAATGGGTTAGAAACTTAATAAAACCCAGTTTATGTCCACGGGCTGCTTGGGTAAGTATCACATCACAAAGTTATATCTCATCAGGACTTGGTAGCAGGAGTCTGGCTTGTGGCTGCTGGGACTTTGTCAGTGATCACAAAGTAGTTCCGACCTTTTTGTGTGATTGAGGATAAGAGAGGAGTGACTGGACCTTCAGTCATACCTATTCAACATGGTAAAAAAAAAACAGAAAGAATTTAAATCACGTAATTAAAACTTTAAAATGATTATTAATCTATAACAGATATTTTTCGAATCAAATATCTTCAACTAATTTCTGTGGTGATAATTTCATTTACATTTCAAAAATCTTGTTATTTCTCTTTACTTTGAATATTAAAAATTCCAGCCAGCTTTATTTATGTGAGGATACATTTTTATTTCAATTTAGTTTATTTTTTAACACAGAAATCAAAAGGCGCACCATTGTTTTGCAAAGTTTTATTTCTACTTCAGAAATAAAAGGTCAGTCATTATTGAGAATCTCACCGTGGGTAGTGTGTATCGCTACATCTATATTCAAATCCCACCATTATAAGCCATTCTACAATACATAATTTAATTGATAACAGGTCAGGGAATCATGGTTAAGTATAATCTACCAAATCTTGACAGTGGCTCACCACTCTGTGAGACTTGTCAATATATTAAAAAGTTTCTCAAAAAAGATTGCACATAACTTAGATGTTTCACCATCTTCCGGAAATAATACTGTGAAAACAAGCCCTCCACACAATACATGTTACACCAAAACAAAGCACCAAATATTCTACCACTATGAACCAAACATTCCATTACATTTCTATTAACCAAACATACTCATTGATCCCCATATTTCCAATATCATTACCTGCAGACACACAGTGGCGGAGTGACTCTAGCAGGTTGGTGCTGGAAAACTTGACCATCCCTTTAAAGAGGTCATCCTTATCACTTAGCGTATTGTTGCTAGTGCCTCTGTATCGTGTTTCTAGCTGTGAGAGCAGAAAGACAGAAAAATCATCAGTCAACATCTTTAATAATGCAGTGTTTTGCATCTACAGTAACTAACTCGAAGCACAAGACCTCAAGATGGCTTTTTAAAAGCTGCATTTAGGCATTTTCTTCCGATTTTAGCACATCCAATTATACACAGTTGCATCATTCTCTCCACCAATGCTGGGCCCGGCCAAGCCGTTTCCCCTCCGGCATGTGGATTGTGGCTGTATGCATTTATCCATCTGCACTTAGACAAGAATGTGAATCAGCACCGTGTATGGAGAGACACACACCAAAACATGTCAATTCAATTTATTTGTATAGCGCTTTTTTACAATAGATATCGTCACAAAGCAGCACAAAGAGTTTAGGACCACCAGACCTAAAAACCCCTGCTGAGAAAGCCGAGGGTGACATCACATGGCATCTCTGTGTAGATCATAATTGCATCAGTTATGAGAGAGAGAAACCCTATCCTGCTTATTCCCGCCCCTATAGAAATGACAGGTCAATCGTCGTTCCTGTGCTGCTCAGACTCAGCCGGTAAGGCAAAGCTGAGACTCGATACGATATATTCGACTCTGGTGTTCAGCGTGTCCTTCACCACTGAGTGCCTACAAGACTTCATTTAAATGCTTTGACAAATGTCCTTTTGCATGGAATGTATTCAAAGTGATTAAAAAATCCAGTATTCAAATGAACTTCAGTATTGATTCGTAATTAAATTCACAAATATTTACGTACTGCATTATTTTAGAAAAGAAGAAAAACAACACCCATTAGACACAAGATTAAAGTAATATAGTGACAAATTATAATGACAAATAAAGGTGGCAAAGCATTATAACCCAGTTGCCCCGAAACAGAGCCACCCAACAGTGCATAATATACAGCTGTGGGGAAAAGACACCAAGTCAATTAAACTCGAATTGCATTTGAATAAAACAACACTGTTCAGTTTGGTCAAACACACACCCGTAAATAATAAACTAAAATAAACTGATAATTTGTGGTCTATTATTTTTTCCCCACAGC
>JAYDZG010000009.1:8593087-8603687 GCA_034509265.1 Microcambeva bendego | reverse complement strand
ACCCTGTCCTGCTAATTCTGCATACTTTAACCCTATTGATCATATGTGGGACCAAAAGACCTCTTTTGCTTCTATCCAAGCACCCTCCAGTAGCTGTGTAATGCACTGCAGTCAGCATGGCTCCAGATACCTGTGAAATCCTCCCAGGACCATATCAAATTCCTCCCTGAATTTCGTTGTTACATTAGCATATCTGTTAAGGATAATATAATGACGCGGTAGCTTTCTGGCATCTGACGCAGATCATATGGTGTTTTGCTGTGCAAAAAAATGCTTTATGCGTTGTTAAATAAGCCGTGACGTACTTTGTCTGAGTTCATGTGTATTCACAGAGATCTATATTTATAGCTCGAACTTACCATAGGTATCCATCTTTATCAGCTAAGACCATGTCCTCATATTTCCTGCGTTGGCATTTCCTCATGCAGAACAACTACATCTCCTGGGGTTTACCACATCAATCCACAGATACACCTTCTCATGCACATTCTCCCTGCTCACCACTATAAATAAATACATAAACTACTTACAGTGGTTTGAAAATAAGCCTCTCCTTCTGATGTCCTCTAGGTTTCGATTTTTGTCTCAATAAATGATTTTGATCATCATGTACAATGTTAAATAATACACTGACAGCATGAGGGAACACTGAACTCAGCTTTTAACTAGTAAGTTATTTAAGACCAGTTTTTACATTGCTGTGGAGACATTTGGGCAATTTTATTTACATCATTGCTTTAATTAAGGTAAAAGTAGGACCTGTTAAGCAAAAAATATAAGTGAGTTTGTCATCTCAAGCGGGTTAAAAGTAGGGCATTGGATCTTTGTGATGTTGCACAATGTATTGGTCATGCTCTTTAAGCAATGTTGGACATTATCCCATCAGCAGCAGGGAAAATAATAATAATAATAATAATAATAATAATAATAATAATAATAATAATAATAATAAATATTCCCCAGGACATAATGCTGCCACATCTGTTAAAAGTAAGAAATGGTCATAATAATGTCAAATCGAAAGTGTAACATAGTACATTTAGGTCTGCACAGTGTACGGGCTACATATAGTTCTGTTTCATATATTTCCTCACCCTTCTTAGCCACAGACATGTTAAAACACTTTCACAAACTTAGATTTTAGATGATCAATTCACACAGGAGGAAAGGTTGCCAGGAACTTGATTCAATCAAGAATAAAAAAAATAGACTTGGCAACGTAACACGTCTGATATGAATCAAACCAGACGTTTCATCTGAAATTGAAAATGTGGTTTGTTTGTTTCATTTCATATTTTTTAATCTACAGCTGTACTGAATGGTGCCATTCGAATCTAGGTTAAAATATTGAAATGTTTTCTTTCATCGTCAGGCATGTCAATAGCTTATTTTTTTACTGACATTTATGAAATGCTGCAAATCTATTATCATATACAGTGTCCTGAAAAGTTATTCCCTTTTCATGTGAAATGTGTATAAAGAATGTAGGAAATAAAAAAGGACCATCAAACAAGCAAGCTGTTTTAATTATGATTCAATTATTTTGTGTAGTACTGGGTTGAGCCATCTATTTTGATAAGTCTAATTAATTTTGCACAACGTAAAGGTTAGTTGGGAGTCTGAGCTACACAAGGACATTAATTAAGTACAAGGGATCTACATTTTATATTTTGGAAACCATTTGGTAGGAGTAGAAGTAATTGGTCGCATCTATGGGAGTTTATAGGTCAGGTGTAGCGCCATCTAATTTGTACTTTTTGGATGCTTTAAGAAGTGGTACCTCAGTGGATGCACATTAAACCAAAAATCTTTTTGTTTATACGACTACACGAAAAATTGCAACAGTGAAAAATTGCAAAGTTAGATGACTGTGTAGAAAAGAGATGTAATTTATTTTTTAAATTGTTAAAAAAAACATTTTTGTGTTACATAATCATTGAGCTTTATGTTTTATCTTAAAATTCCAGGTTATGCATCACAATTAATTACATGGCAACTTTCAGGATTAGGCTTTGATGTGGAGTTAGGTGTTCACATACTTTTGGCCATTTGGCTTATTATTTCTTTTGTATTTTTTTTTCAAAAGTGTGATTTGCGACACACATGCACATGCACATACACGCGCACACACACACACACACACACACACACACACGCACGCACGCACGCACACACACACTCGTTGCCTTACGTATACTCTAGGTGGTAGTGTTCTCCGTGTTAAATAAGAATAAAGCACCACTTGTTCTTATTGTGTAATTATTGTGTTTATTACTCAACATACTAATCATAGCAATGCTTAAATTTACTTCAAATTTACTATCATAATAACATTCAACAATGTGCTTGTATACTCTACATTTCTATTTAAACAGTATACAGCTACTTCATATTTTCAGCTAAGTGTTTTTCCGGCTATGTGTTTGATTAAAATACACATTCCCCAAAATTGTGAAACTGATACTTTTGAAATGTTCTCTTATTTCTTTCCACGACTGTATATTCCTATAGTGAAAATACTGACCAGGTATAACATTATGACCACCTTCTTAATATTGTGCTGGTCCCCCTTTTGCTGCCTAAACAGCCCTGCAACTATGATGCACTGTGTATTCTGACACCTTTCTATTAGAACCAGCATTAACTTCTTCAGCAATTTGAACTACAGTAGCTCGTCTGTTGGATCAGACCACATTTGCATCCCTAAGCCTCAGTCGTCCATGACCCTGTGGCTGGTATATAACTGTTCCTTCATTGGATAACTTTTGATCTGAACCGGTCGTCTAGCCATCACAAGTTGGCCCTAGTCAAACTTTCTTAAATCCTTACAAATATTTCCTGCTTATAACATCTGAGGATAAAATGTTCACTCGCTGCCTAATATACGTATCTCACCCATTAACATGCGCTGTTATGAAGAGCTCATCTGTAAGTGGTCATAATTATATAACTGGACGGTGTACATGAGGCAACAGTTTGGGGAAGGCCTTTAATTTGCTCCAGCATGAATGTCTACATGTGCTCAAAGAGAAGACATATAATGGACAACTATTTGCTTACAAATTCTGAATGGTCACATTTCACATTTCACAAGCTAGTAGAAAGATCTCCCAGAAAACCTGAGGTTCCTGTAGTTTGAGGAAGGGGCAACCCATATTTATGGCCATGGTTTTCTAATAAGTTAAGTGTCCACATGCTGTACTTTTGATTATATAGTTTATGTATGAACAAGACCAATAGCATTGCATGTCATGTGTGGGATGTGTAGCAGGTTGACGTTTTACTTTGGATCCTTGTAAATGTTTTGAGAAAAAACACTGGCACTATAGCTGAGACCCCACACTGTTTCAGATAACATCAGTGTGTGTTTTTTATTTTCTTAATTTTTGTTTTACAGTAGTACCTTCAAATCAGACAGTCCTGATCTAAACTGAACAGTGGAAAAGCTAAAAGATTTACACAGCGGATTGAACTGAATCTAACCTCTTTTACTTCAGTGGGACTTGATATCTGCCAAAATCTGATATTTTGATTTCCAAACGGAGATCGCAGCGGATGTGGTACATGGGTGAATAAGAATCATGTGCTTGGAACAAAAAAATTGCATGTTTCCAACACGGAAAGTGGCTTTAGAGCCTCCATGCGGCCAAAAATGCATTTCATTTGTTTATTTATTGTCTGTTTTACCACTGATTCATCTTATTAAAGGTCGCGGCGTGTGCGGTTCATGGGGTGAAAGGCGGGAAACACCCTGGACATACTGCCAGTTCTTCACAGAGCAAACACACACACACACACACACACACACACACACACAGGAAACCCACACAGAAATGGAGTGAACATGCAAACCTCACACATAAAGGACCTAGAGCGCTCCACCTGGGAATCAAACCCAGGACTGACCTCTCCAAGACCGAGCTGCCCACGATACAAAATATTGTATTATATTAAAGACTTTCTAAACAAAGCATCAATAAGTTTTTGCTTGGGATGCCAGATATTTACTTTATCCATATTAATTAACAAAATGAGATACAATCAATGCAACCCTGTCTCATATTTATGATTACTGATCAGCCTTTTTTGTCAAAGCAGAATAAAAATAAAACAGCACACAACAGAATCATAATCTTCCTCTTCCTGTTTCTTCTCTCTAATGGAAACGACGCACCTGTACCCCTGCTGCATCAGCGAGGAACAGGTTTTTCTGTGGACCAAGTGCTAGGATGCTGTCTTGGCAGTGGAGCCCGGCTTCTATTTACAGCTTTTTACAGAAATCTGATTAAAGGAGGCATTTTAAGTGGAGTGACCCGAAAGAGTGAGGAATGAGAGCCAGAGTGCGAGCCAGGAGGAACAGTAGCTTTCATTAAATCAGCGATCGATGCCAGTGCTCCTTAGAGGCTATAAAATCCCATGCAATTTCCAACATTTGTTTGGAGCTTGGCTCTGAAAAGGGTTTCTGATGGACAAAAAAAAACCTTATGATGCAGCTTCCATGATTATCTTAAAATGTTTTTATATTTGTTCTAATAAGAAAAATACAAATGGGAGGGGGGCTTAAATATATGAAATTATTTGAACACATCATGCACCAAGTTACAAAGAATATGACATATCAAACTGATTTAATTTATTCACCAGATGTGGATCCAATAGAACAGTGGTCCCCAAAATAATGGTGCTCCCACATAGTTGTGCTAATATGATAATCAATCTTTAATTATTTATGCTTTCTGCATAGACCAGTACTGGGGACCACTGCAATAGAGCACCACTAAGCTTTAAAATAAACTTTCACAGCAGTTCTGACAATTCAAGCTCTAATCTCAGCTCAAGTTTGCTATCAGCCGGTCGGGCACTTACACAAACACAGGATTAACTGTGTGTCTGTAAAGGCTGGGAAAGGGACTTAACAGGGTTTTCACATAACTGCCGTCTTCACAATGTGTGACTCTCTGTGTGACACTCCATATAAATTTGGCTTGTGCAGGTGAAAACATGTAGACAGTCTAGTGTCGTAGTCGGTATGATGGCTGTGATCTTCCTCGGTCAGGAGGTCAGTGGTGTTCGGGTGCGATTGGTAATAGGATTGAAAGAAAATTGGATTAGGAGAAAATTGGGGGGAAAATACATTACCATTACCTATAAACAAACTAAATTATAACTAAATAAAACAATAAATAAATTTTAAATGAATCAGTAAACCATAAATTAATATTAAATAATCATTAAATGAATAAAAATACAAAAAAAGAGATACATAAAAAGATTTTCCAAAGATTTTTCCAACACGTAGTTGAAATTCATGCCTCAAAGAACTGAGGATATTCTGAGAGCATATGTGGGTTGTAAACAGTGTTTGTATAATCTTCTAATGAAGTCCCTGTGCATGTAGTTTTACTCAAGACAAAATAAATATGAGCTTTATTAACTCAAAATAATTATGAGTTTTATTTTAGGTTATTGTACAGTATGTATTCAGTCTGCATATTGCTACATATTTTGTAGACAAAATGTAGTCTCTCTGAGCTAAACTATGTTCCCACACATGGTTAACATTTTGTCTGTTTCATTAAGAGAGTTTAGAGCGAAGAGAAATATTGATGTTATGAAGGCACTTTACAATAAAAGCGTTGTTTGTCTTGTTTTGACGGTTCCGCAGGTACAGTTCTTATGGCCCGGCCTGATGCCTTCATAAACCACAGCAGAACATTAAACAGCAGATGTGCTCCCAAGTGACATGCCATTAGCAAGCTAGAGTACTTTTAGCCCTCGCTGTGGACCGAGTCAGTCACTGGAAACTCATACAGACAACTTAAAGAATTGAAACATAGACTGGGGTTTGAAACATAGACCGGCTGTTCCCAAGATACCCCTGAGAGCCAGGATTATGTTTTGCAAACTGAATTCTTGGCCACTGCTATGCCTATAGACCTCATATAGAAATGATCTGTGGTCTAGCTTGTAAATGTTCAGACATTATAAATCTGAATCCAAAATGGTATCTCTTTGTTTTAAAACACCTAATAGTCATCACCGTGCATATTCTTGAGGGGTCTACCCAAACATTTTGAGTGTTTAATAATAATTTTACATATATTGAGGGATATTTTAAATGTTTGGTTGATGAGTGTTGGTAGTAGTACATATGTTGAATATAGGTACAAGCCGCCCTGGTAAGCCGTAGCCATGAACTGAATGTTGGGGGGGGGACAAAATCTTCCATTTCTTTAATTTTTCACTTTTTTGTGAAAGGTGTATGTGTTGATTGCATTGATTGATAAAAGCTAATAGCTTTTGCTAAAAGCAAAAACAAATTAAAAGATACAAAAATCTCTGTAACAAGTTTTCCATTGGCTGCTGGAGATGTCTGTCATAACAGTAAGTCCTCCCCCTTCCATTCCGGTTGTGTGTTTACAAAGTGGTGGCTTGGATTTTTTATTTTATTTTTGGATATACTATTATTTGTTTTTAAAAATGTATAGCAATACAATATCCATATTCTGTCATGCCAATAAAGAGCTGAAAGTGGTAAAACTGCATCGGGGTAGTGAATGCTTCAAGGTAAGAATAAAACTGCTTCTGCTTCTGCTTCTTCAGCACTTTGGTTTCTAAAATACACAATTGTAATAGTATTATTTATCACAATCGAGTGATTTTTCATTCATATGAGTGCTTCTTATTTAATGTTTACTTTTAGTTTTCATGCATATTTACTAGTCAGCTTTCTGCCAACAAACTTATCAAAAACTAACTAGTTAAGGTTATGTTTTGTCTTTTTCAGACTAGAAATCATTGTTTCTCATTAGATGAGTTATGTGTAGTGGTAAATGAACCATATTACATCTAAATTGCACTATTCTGAAAAGTTTTAGGAGATATTTAGGAGATATGTTTTTTTTCTTCCCATATCTGAGCTTATTTGGAAGCTGAAGTCAGATAGCAAGAAAAAAACAAGGTTTGAACTTATAATTGGACACCACTGCTGTGCAACAATACCACAGTGACAAATGATATGGTGATATGATAGGATTTTCTCTCATTTATTCACCACTAACCATTTTTACTAACCTGACAGAGTGATTAAGCCTTTCCTCAAAACACTGAGCACAAGCAGGAAAAAGACCCAACCAGTGTGCTAGTCCAGTGCAGGGCGGTTTAAGTTGGTTTGTCTGTGTCTCACGTACTAAACAACACTTTCTAAATAAACCCACAAGACGGTAGAGAAACGATTGGGACAAACTTGAAGGCGGTGCACATTTTCCCTCTTACAGGGGTAAATCAAGGGCTCTGGCAACTACACAGTGCCCGAGGCTGAGTGAAACCTTCAGCACGATCATTTACCCCATCACTCATCCTGACTGCATCCATCAGCATCACTTTTTGTACAGTTATAAGCAGCTCTTAACCACATGCCTTTATACAGAGTGAGATACGTTACAGCAGCAGTGTTTTGGGTGAGTGAAAATGTGCCAGCACTCACGACTTTCCTGTTCTACACTAGTGATGTTGTTCACATGTTGAGGGAACTAAAATCCGGAGTAATTAAAGACGTTTTTTTCAATCTCAAGTTTGTTTTTCCATTTGGTAAAATTCATTTGCATAAGTATAAACACATTACCTGTCCCACACTTGTGTGGACCAAAAAAAAACCTTAACCAGACCCATCAGAGAAGGTCTGGAACATATCTGGAGCAATTTGTTTGTGGTGAGATTGTGATCCAGCATAGCTTGTGTGTACATTGTACATTCTCTACAATAATTCACCACAATGCCATATTTACCTAGAGTGAGGTTTGTCTGTGTAGCCACCATAGGTGCAGAGGAAGCTTATCCATTCTGGGCCGAAACCAATAATGTGCAGAAAGTTCTCTTACTGCCCTCTTTCTGAGAGCTTGGCTTGTTGACGATGGCAGGAGTTTAAGTCTGGGATATGATACAGCATCCACCGCTATTTACTACACTATCCCTTTTTGTTCCCCTGTTCCCTGTGGTGGAACGTGGACATACATTTTGTATGATTGTTCCTTTGTTCATTTATTTTCAGCAATTGGTATGGATGTTATGATAATGTGATCCATAATGTGATCTATGATAGTGGGATTTTTTTCCAAATGACAGCAAAGTTTCCTTTTATTATTTCTCTTAAATTAAATATTGTGTTTGTGCTTATTTATCTAGACAGTGCATGACCTTTTATTTTTGAGGTAGGTACAAACTATGCAAACAATGCAGCACATTGCCGTTTTGTGTAAAAAATAAATAAATGCAGTTTTAAAATAAAATGTTACATTATATAAATATGAATAAAACAAAATAAGTACCCTCACATAAATAAACTACGGCCTTATCTGTGGTCCATCCAAACTTGGAATTGACATGTTTTTTCAAGTGAGGTGAGGCTGTTTAAAGTGAATATTGATTCGTTTTTTGTTCCCAACCTGTTTGAATAGTGCCAGTTGTGAATCAATACTTTGTTGTTGGTAAATCCCTAACAATTTGCCATGTTCTTTTCATAATTCTTTTCTTTTGGTTAAAATACAGCTTTTTTGTTGCAGTACATTTAAGGGACATTTGTGCATGTAGCTCTGTATTGTAAGGCCTCATAAAGGTTTGTGAAAGTAATCCCTTGCCTATGTGGTTCGGCTATTGTTGTTGGTGGTTTTTGATGCAGTATCATCTGAGTAACCGAAGATCACAGGAGTTAAACTTACACATCATCAAGATTCAGCCTTTCCTGGATGTTCTTTTGTTTTGCATAATTAGAATCACCTGTTGACATCACCTGTTTGAAATCACATAATTATTTAGAATTTTCCCCTCATTACTAACCCTACATTGCCCTCGTTCCAATTTGTTTTGGAATTTGTTGCAGGCCTGTAATGCAGGAATGCATTTTATTTTAGCTCATGGATCGTGTCTTCATACCTCTACCACATTGAGTCATTATGTTAATAAAGGTCAGTACGGCTCCTATTATAATAAACTTTACATGTCGCCAGTGCTTACACGCTGTGATTACACATGTCCCCCTGTCCTCTCTGCCATTAACACTATTAGAGATCCTTAATTCATTTGAAACCAACGCTGGCTCTAATGCCTCATTTAGCCCGTACATCATTTCCCAGTCCTCAGCCCAGGAGAGATGAAGGCTTCATTTTAAAATGTGGGTTAAGCTGATGGTGAAAAGAAAGAGCACCTCAGAAGCAGGTTTTAATTTCCCTGATTACCTGTAAGTTTTCTGCTTATCTTTTCATTGAATGTCCCAGAAGGGGTCGGAAAAGAGAGCGAAGTGAAACCCCCGAAGAGTATAATTACCGATCGGAGGTACCACCAGAGCTCGTCAGAAAGTCTGAGATGTTTTTTAATGCCCTCCCCTGCTGCTTTGTTTTATGTGCGTAAAGGATGCAAATGAGCCACTTAGTAACCACATCAATTACCCACCTGGTCTCTTATTAGGACGATCGCCTTGTTTGCAGAATGATCTTTACAAGCGAGCGGAGATGAAAAAGACGCAGAGCTGCTTAAGATTGTCGCTTAATGTGTTGTGGAGCCAATTAGGCCAAGAGGCCTTCGTCTATAAAGACAAAAGCTGAAGAAAGTGCAGATTTATAATGTTAATTCACAGGAAGTGGACCAGGCCTGGAGTGTGTGATGATTCCCTGTCATATCCTGGTGCCCTCTGATCAACTACAACTTCAGAACGGCTAAATTTATGTCATCAGGTTTTATAACAACATGTTTTAAACAGTGCAAAAAATAATAAAACACTTTACATTTATTTAATATAGTTTCTGTCTGTATGGTCTGTATTTCATTTTTTTTAATCAACATACTGTATTCACAACGATGACTTGCCAGTCACCTACAAAAATACATGATTGGTTTTGTGTCTGTAGGGAAGACAGACATTGCTCTAGCAGGAATACCTCATCTCAACTGCAGAAGGGGTGCACAAGGGGTTGTTGAGCGTGGATGGCAGTGTGGGACTTTTAAAAAACGATTCTGAATTCTCTAGCATGTATAAACAAGTAAGATCTGGGAGCATTTTTAGTGCATGTGAGACGACCACTTAGCATTATCTGCTCTGTTCAGTTGTTATGGTTGTTTTGGTTGGGTATGGTGATTGACTTTACAATTACTGGATGCTTGAATTATTTTTTCAGTATTGTGCGTTGTAATTAGCTGTAGCTCGACACGATACTCACTGCCAACCACTCCTAGATTTGGAGTCAGGTTAGAAATGTTTCAGGAGTCTGTGAGCGATCAGCAAGCCTCTCGGTTTAACACATAGCGAGACAATCACGAGACGATTAGCAAGCCCAGATGACGGCTGACTTGAGCTTAGCCAATAAAACCACCATGTTTACTTTGTGAGTTATTCGGTTAAACTGTATTGAACCCCATGTGTGATGTCTCAGTTCAGTTTAGTTCATTGTCTTTAATCCTGAATCATAATTAGGGTCAGGAAGGGGTACTGGAGCCTATTCCAGCCGTTCAATTGGTGCAAATCTTAAGGTAACACCCTGGATGGGGTGCCAGTCCATCGCAGATACCTACAGGACAATTCAGTGTCTCCAATCAACCTGGTAGCATG
>JAYDZG010000009.1:8559677-8570828 GCA_034509265.1 Microcambeva bendego | reverse complement strand
CCACATATTTTCAAGAACAGCCCAGAACATTAACCATTCATAATAATTCATAAACAAGAATATGTAACCCCTTAAGATCTATTAAATATATATGAGATCATCAAGGACATCTACAATCCCTAATTAGATGAGAGCTGCCATCAGAATATTCGTTGCAAATTGGTTGCACAATGCAGTAAAGGGTTAAGTTAGCATTAGTCCTTGCAACTTTGTATTGTAGTGCTTGACAAAGAATTGCCAGAGTAATCCCTTGCCCATGTGGTTTTATCTATCGTTGAGTGGCGGTTGTTGATGATTTGGGGTTGTAGATATAAAATAAATCGTATTCTACCGAGTGCATTTTGGGACATCTCTACCTGAAGCGAATTAATGCTCCACATATACTACAGAATAAAAAGTCTCCTGGTTGGGTTGTAGGTCATCAGGAAGCTCTGAAAATGTAATCATGTGTGTCTCATGTGTCTCACTTACAGCACTGGTAATTGAAACAGCAGATTATACCACAGGTCTTAAATAAAAAGCTCAGACCAGCAACATAAATTGAAAATGCTCAATATATTTACATCTCTATTACATTTTTTCGAGAGAAAAAAAATGACGTCCTACCCAGGGGTTGTAGATTTTAATCAAGGCTGTAATAATTCAAACATGCAGGATATGTGTGATTATCTCAAGCATAGGAACATGTATTTATTTCCAATGTTAGAACACAGATTTTTGCAGCAGTTGCTATTAAAATGTGATCTGTTGTCTGATTTGGACGAATCACTTAACCTAAGATGAACCGCTTTATCTAAAAGATTAAGTAAGTTTGGTTTGGCTACGTGTGTGCTAGTCTCCTGACATTCTTTGCCTGTGTGGATGTCTTGTATAAAGCAAATGTAATGGAATATTTGATACATTTAAATCAATATATAAAGACTGACCAGACTATCAGTCCACATTATTACAACCACCATCTGACATCCAGAGTACTTCCCATGTGCAGCAAGTACAACAGCTGGACAGGCTGAGAGTGACTAAATAATGTCCTGGTATGCTATAATATGTATCTGGAGCCACACCGACTGCAGTGCATCCCACAGATTCTGGAGATGGAGTGAATGACAATTCATAGAGTGAACACGATGATCAAGGTGGGCCCACATGCTAAATGGGTTTCAAGTCTGGAGAATTAGGAGACCAGGGTGGGTCTTGGAAGTCTTGGTCAGGATTTTCTAACCACATTTCTGTGTTGTATTGTCTTGCTGGAAGATCCCATCTGTCCCACAAAAGATAATCAGCATGTATGAGTGTAAGGATGGATTCACAAATATTTTAGTAAGGTATGAACAAGGACCAGACCACATTTGACAACATACTGTGTTCACAGTAGTCAAAGCACCTACTGCTAGGCAGATCAGAGGAAACTACAATCATATACATACTGCATATTAGCTGCATTTACTCTTGTACTCTGGAGAGTCTCACTCTATGTGCCAAATAATCTTTTGAGAACAAATAACAATACAGCCAAAGCCTTTGCACAGCAAATATTTATAGTTGAAGAAATACTTTCATAGATTTTTCTGTGTGTACATGCCCTGCAGTGGCCTCTTATACATTTGTTTCCTTTAAATATTTCTTGTCCTGTTTACGGTGTGTGAAATGCACTTTTGGAAAGGTTCCACCTTGCCAAGCAGGCGAGGCAGGTTTTTAATTTAAACCCAACACATTTAAAACAGCAGCTTGAAATGTGATGTGAAATCCAGATGCTGCGCGGAGCACAGGCAGCCGTGGTTTCAGTTACAGAAGACTGCGGCTAGAACGCACTCCACTGACTTGGGTTATTACTGCAGTCAAACACAATCAGTGCGAATTTAAGCATAATACACAAGAGACTAATTAAATGCTACATTGCTCAATGTTATGATGATTAGTCACAAGGTACGTCGCTCATATGAAGGAAGATATGCATACAGTTTGAAGAGTTGTATTGACAGCACATACATCGTAACATGTTACATTTTATCTGTAAACTTGTATTCAAACAGAGGAACAAAACAACAACAAAAGCCTTCTGTCAGTTTATATTTATTAGTTATTTTTCCATGGCTGTATATGAAATAGAATCGAAAACATTTATTTGTCATATATACATATAGAGACTTTTTTGCATTTCACAGCTTGTTTGGAAGCTGGGGTCAGAGTGATGGGACAGCCATTGTACTGCATCACTGGAGCAGTGGTTGCATGTCAGCATCAAGAAACCTTTCAATTGATAACCCAAAGTTGTACCCACTGGACGACCGCTGTCCTATGTCATTATCCAATGTCAAGGCCATTTAGAAAGCATAAAACATATAGTGCCTTTTAAAACCTGAAGGCCAGGAAACCTGGTGGCTCTCATTTTTGACCCTCTGGGACCAGGGTTGTTTGCTCCTCCCTAGACAAAGTTATATAGTTTGTGGTTAATAAATACAGAGAGCTGTGATGACCCAAGGTGTAATATGGCTATTGTTCTGCCTCTCACAGACCATTACTAATGTTGGTGGATGATGGAAGGGGTGGCTGCTGACGTCCCAAATGTCATGCTATAGCAGTTACTGAGTTAAGAAGTTTTATTCTGCATTATGAATCAGTAGGATTTTATCCAACTTATTTTACAGATGAACTACATGGTCTGATTTTGAGGTGGTCCTGGCAGGTCTGTGTAGGAATATTTCGATTCTTTTATTTCGTTAATTAATTATAAATCTTTTGAGGAATTTTGGATCGGCTAGTTTATAGTTGGTGCCGAGTTGATACTAAAATTTCCAGTATCACAGACCACTTCTGTCTAATCCAAAAGAGACTGTGTGGAGGATATTAAACTGACAAATAGCATTACAAATTGGTAATCATTTTTGGAATTTCTTACTGGTCTTAATGTACTTAGAAAGCTGGAAAGAAAATTGTCCAGATAGTCAGATGTTATACAAGAACCACCACAAACAATTCTGTTGTCAATTAGAAGTCCTGGTGAATTGAACTCATAGTGAATTTCCACAGTGAAGTCACCATTGCCACAAATCATGACTCCTCCCACCTTTACTGTTTCCAATGGAAATATAAAAATGAGAAAACTTCCCTTTTAAGAAGGAATAAAGTGCAATGCAATTGGGTTAAATAAATGCACAATTCATATATTCATGAATATTATCAAAATTATTTGTTTTAGTTGCTAGGTGTTCTAGATGATCCTAGAAATCTGGACCAGCAGATGTTTTCTAGAAAACTCATAATGAACTCCTAATATATTTGCCTTAGCTATATTTATTTATATATTTATTTTTTCATTTCCTTTAAAAAAAAAGATACATTAGTAGAAAAGGAGTGCACATTGCCCTTCATTGCCCTGTGGACCAGCAGTTATTTACCCTAATTTGGTGTGGTCAGCACTGCATGAGACCACTTTGAATTGCAAATAACCCACCTAACTCAAAAATAATGCCCAGTCATTTTTCTGCATTTGGTTATACCAGGGCAGATGGGAGAAGGATTTCACCTTATTGCTCTGTCTCTGAAATCATATGGTCTCTTATTGTGGAGAAAAAAAGGGATAGTGAGGATGGAAGGTTGGAATAACACACCCATTTCTCCATCCTCTAGATTCAGAACTTCTTGACTTTGTTTTCCAAGTATGATGGGATCGTATGTATCAGAAATAAGGAAAGGGGCAAAGGCAGCACTTTTGTTTTAAACTTTAGATAGATGACTTCAAGTAGTTTGATCAAATAGTCAAAAGTGGCTGTTTAAATTCATGCTGGGTGGGTCTACAGTCTAAACAGTGGGAGCAGTGATCCCACCACTGATTACAGTCTGGTCTATTATTTTTACAGCAATACTCTAACCAGGCATAACATTATGACCACTCAGGGGTGAAGTGAGTAACACTGATTATCTCTTCATCACGGCACCTATTAGTGAGTTGTATATATTACACAGCAAATAGACATTTAATCCTTAAGATTTATGTGTTGCAAGCAAGAAAATTGAGCATGCTTAAGGACTTTAATGAGTTTCACCATGACAGTTAGATGACTGGGCCCGAGCATCTCCGAAACAGATCTGCATTATGGATTTGGCATGGTTCCTGACAAAACCCTCCTATTTATCCAGGTTTGGGATTAGCACTACAGTCCTGATGTTTGTGCATCCTAGAGAATGGTGGCAACCAGAATAGTTTTGAACCAGGGAGTTTAGACTCTCAATGCTGGTGTGCTAGTGGAAAATACTCCTGCTCTTTCTGGCAGGGAAAAATTAAATATTTAAATATTTTCTCTGGTTCTCTGTCATGCTACAATCAAAATGATGTAAATATCTATGGGCAAATGAAAACCTCTTGGGGAAAATAGTTCCATTGTGGTTTAGTTATGATTTAGTTATGACATTTTTTTTGTTTTAATTTTTTTTAAAAGTTATATGCATATTAAAAGAAATTGTAATTGTTTTGGGAAAATGCATCGTCCTTTCTAAGGTCAACATAGCGGATGAGTTGCCTACTTTTTCTTCATCACTTCACATTACAAATTTTACCAATGTGGTTTTTACTAGCCTATAATGTATAACAATCCAAATATTAACTGGAATTCTACCTGTATAACATTCTGGGCCACATTTTATGCCATTTTTTGCTAAAATTGTGTTTCTGGTTGTAAAAATCAAATTGGTTCATTAAAACTGATTCAGAAATCACTAGACATTTCTTTATCTACTGATTTTTTTATCCACCCAAATCAGAAACTGAAATCCTACAAGTGGACCAGGGTTTTCTCTGTTTTTTCAATGAAAGATTGGCTATTTTCCAGTTTTTTTAATTTATAATGAAATGCTTGAAGGAAAAAAACTATAATCATCCCATTAGCTCCTAACCAGCAATTTTTTTCTCTGCTGCATGGATCATTCGTTTGCAAATTAGCTTGTTTCGAGATGTAGCCAATGTGGCAATTTCATGCCTTGACGCACTTATACTTAGAAATTAATGAGGAAAGTGTGTTGTTTTCTGGTGTGCTATTAGAGATTTAAATCTCTATCCTTTATTTGTTCAATAGTGAAGCTGGATGTAAGTGAACCACATTTAGTTACCATAATCACTGTGGTAAGAGTAGCTTTTTCATGCTGTTTACTATGTTACTTCAAGCACTATTGCCTCTGTAACACTACGATTGCTACATAAATTCTCTGCTTTTATCAACCGATACTACAACTACTAATTATTCTACTACTTTTACCCATATTTCTACTACTATCACAGCTATTCCCACTACAATTATTACAATAAGTACAGTTGACCCTTGACTTATGAACAATTTCCCATGAAAACATTTTGCATTACAATTTTTGGTTGCACAAATGAATGCAGAGCTAGTGCGCAAAACTAGTGCACTTTTTACATAGGCAATGCTTCAGGGCAAATAACTGAGTTTTTTGAAATGTAAATAAAGCATTATTAATGTTTAATTTGTGTAAAATTTTATAAAAGTGTATTTATTTGCAAATTTACACATTTAGGCTTCCCTCTGTTTAATCTGGCCATTTCCCACCCTAGCAGACTGGAGACCATTTTCATTTACTGTGGGAATTGGCCATGCATGCCAGCTAGAGGGTGGCCGACCAGTAGCAAAGCTGAGACTTGATCCTAGGACTTTAGAACTGGGCGCTGGTATGCTAGTGACTTATGCTGTCATCTTTGAACAGGAGCTCAAAAGTGCAACCTTTTGATTACTAGTCCAGTACCCTAACCACACAAATAGCCTTGACTTTGTTGAAGTGCAATAAAAGTATATTTAATAACAAAGTTTTGCTCCCTGTCCCAGAATACACCATTTTTGCATTTCTAAGACTACAAAATAGAGTGGAAAACTTTAAGCATTTAAATTTAGCAGACACTTTTATCCAAAGCGATTTACAGTACAGTTAAAGTCTGAGCAATGAGGGTTAAGGGCCTTGCTCAAGGGCCCAAAAGCAGCAACCTGGCAGTGGTGAGGTTTGAACCGGCGACTCTAGTCCTGTACACTAACCACTAGGCTATGGCTGGCCTTACGAATTGTTTCTGAGCACCCAAGTAACACATCTTTATTGAAGACAGCTGATGGATTTCACTCTAACTTCTAATAATTACCATCATCGGCTTAATAATTACCGGCTTGCCATGAGTAGTTCCAGATTAGCTGTTATTAGCATGATGGATGGAGATATTAGCCTCATTATAAGAAATCTACTGGCTTATTCTTCTCTCCACCGTTGATGCTGAAAGGTGCGATCTTTAATTAGAGAACTGACGATAAGACGAGCAGCCGCAAAGGGGGTAATGAGAGGAAACAGGGGTCAGCTCTCACCTCTTAATGCTTACATCTCTGATTAATTCTTTTCTCTCTTCTCGCTTATCATCCCCTTAAACCTTCGCACGTTTTTAACCAATTTTAGTGGTAATTATTATACTACCGTACACATTTTATCCTTAAAGATGATGTGTAAGATGCAAGAAAAATTAGTCAGCATAAAGATTTAGAGCTTGACAAGGGCAAAATTGTCATGGATAGATGGCTGGGTCAGAGCATCTCTAAAATTTCAGCTCTGTTCCCGGGCTGTGGTCAGTATCTATCAACAGTGGTCCAAGGAGGGAAGAGTAGTAGACTGGCAACAATATCATGGACAGCAAAGGCTCTGGTGCCCCAGACTTGTTGGATCAAACTGCAGAAGAAGTTAATGCTGGTTCTGATAAAAAGATACATAGTGCATTACAGCAAGGGGGGAGCAACACAATATTAGGAAGGTGGTTATAATTGTATACATCGGTATATACTTTAAAAATCATTACTCAAATAAACATCTTATAGGTAGAAAGCCTTCTTTCAGGTTGTTTTTATGTGGGTTGCAAAATAAATCTAACCCTATTAGAGCATCCGCTGTCTATATGTGTGCATAATACAGTTGAAATAAAGTTGGGTGTAAATCACTCTAATTGGATAGTAAGGGTTGGGAAGGCCTCCTTAGTCCTATTTCGGGTTGCACATAGGTGAAAACGGAGGCTAAATAACTGCCCTCGGCGCTCAGCTTGAACTTCCAGTGAACTGCAGACTTGTCTCCCCTACTGTTTTTTCGGAGAAATAAATGATGAGGAAACAGAGATGCAAACTAAGAGTGAGGACAGCATGCTCAAAATGCAGACATATTCACATTTATAATGGGTGGATCTCAGGCCGGTCGCTACCGTTGGGAAGCACTTATTTGGAGTGGTAATTTTCCAGAGTGGAGTGTGGTTCTGGCACCAGGAGTAAATGATTTGAAAGGAGCATTGTGGCTTTTGCTATTACGGTGGTCTTGGAGTGTTGGAACGGCTGTGGTGTTGTACATTCTCTAGTGTACATTACACGAAGTCTCCAAACCACTTTCATTAACTTTTACTAGATGTTAGAGTTGTTATGATTTTCCAGCATGGTAGACCAAACATTACGAACTTTCTTCACTAAATATAACGTAATAGCATTTACAAATACATTTTTATTTCTGGTTTTCTTTAAGCAAAATGTCGAGATCTGCTGGGTCAAAAACACGCTGTAATATTTTTGCTTTTTAAATTGTCATTTAACATTGTATCACACAACACAAAAACTCCTTATAACAATGGTTTCCCAATGGTTTCCCAATGGTTTCCCAATTGTAGTGCAGTGTGTTCACTACACACTGCACTACAAATACTACATAAGTAATTACAGGTTGCTATGCTAATATACCTTATGTTTGGTTGGGTTAAAGCATGGCTTGGATTGGGTTAAAGCATTTTGGTAGATTGGAATTGAATTTGGTGGTTAAGATTTGCTAAGTGGTTAAAATTGTATTTTGTGTTCATGTTTATGTGAGTTTGTAAAGTAATGTTTATTCCTCTTTATGCTCTTGTTTCTCCCCTGTACAAGTGTAATACATGTAATTGAAACTGACATATACAACGATCAGGCATAACATTATGACCTAATATCCTAATATTTTGTTGGCACCTCTTCTGCTGCCGAAACAGCACTGTGACTGTAATACACCTTTAAATCACAACCAGCATAAACTGCTTCAGCAATTTGAGGTGCAGTAGCTCATCTGTTGGATCAGACCAAACAGGCGTTCGCTCCTCACGTGCATCAATGAGCCTTGGCTGCCTTTTTTCTTGCTTCCAATATAAACTTTGAGGTTAAATTGTAATATATCCCAATATATCCCACCCACTAATGGATGCCGCTTTTTATGCATGTCTCATTGTACTCAGCCAATGTCCCACCCCTAGCAGATCTGAAATTTGAACCTAAGATCTTATTACTAGTTGGTGTACGTATTGTACCAGTGTACTGATTCCTGAAATCATTTCATATTACTTCTCCATTCTGTTAAGGACCTATTTAATGCTGTAGTACAGCAATACTTTAGCAAGACATTACTGTTAAACTCATTCAGACATATTGATCAAATGCGAGGCTCCTCACAGACTTTTGTTCTGTGACTGTAGGTAGGATGCTGGTGTTATATTGTACCCATGCTACAATATTTTTTGTTTATTTATGTCTCACATACCAACCCAGGTCTCCATGTTTATTGTGGCCAGGCTTTGATCTGTCATTTTCTGACAGTGACTGGGACAAGCTGATTGATGGATAATATTTAATTAGCTTAATGAGGTGCAGAAATGTAAGTTGGGGTAAACTCTATTTCTGTGAATGGTGTTCCGTTGGCCAAGTGGTGTGCCAGAGGAACACCCGACAGTTAGGCCAAATCCAAACCGCATAATTTGCTGCCTGCATCTGGGATCCATTTTGGAATCAACCAGACCACTTTCCCAGGGGACAAGGGAGGGGTCAAAAATCTTAATAGATGCAAAACCTTAACCATAGTGTTAACACCACAAAGGTATTGGGACAATGCTGGTTGAGCGGTCACAACAGAAGTATGAGGACTGAACAAGAACCAGGTTGTGACAATAATTTCAATCCAAATATTTCCCTTATGTACTTTAAATGTATCAAACTATCACATGATGCGTTGTGTCTATTTCATGAGATAATGTCATCCAGAAGGAGACCACATCCATGACGAGAGAAACATCCCATTATCCACTTTTGATTCGCATTATAATGACAACTATCTACTTTTGACGGCTGTGGCAGCTTTTTGGTCTGAGGAATGTTGTTGCATTTTATGGGTCTATGTATACATGTAGAAGGCCCTCTCATGGTTCCAGATACCTGTCACAACCTACCAGAACCATTCGGTGTCACTCCCAACCGCCAAGCTGCTGTTCGTGCTGCATATGCTGGTTGCTCTGTATATCAGCGGGTCATAATAATGTGACAGTGTATCACTCAGGTGTTCAGGCCAAATAATCTTGTATTGATTTGCAGTGAATCTATTAACTAATAAGGACAAGTGCAGCCTAACCATGACTTTATAATACTTTCTGGTCAGTTACCAAAGATTAACAAATGTATGGATATTTAGTTGTATTTTTTTATTAAGAGCCAGGTTTGGCCCATGGGAGATCCAGGATCTAGATCCAGGATCCAGTCTTAGCAGTGCTATCAGTCAACCAGGCTTCTACACGGATAATATTGACTAGTTTTGGGTCTGGATGCACTTTGTCAAGGATATTCCTGCCTTGTACACCAAACTGGCTACGACCCTGACCAAGCTAAAGCAGTTGATTAAAATTAAAATGAGAGATTTGAGGCAATGTGCATGGTGCAAATCCGTGAGCACTGAGGTTTCACCTGAGGGCTGAAAGATGGATGTGGATAATCAACATGCTACTCTGAGGCCTCATGAGGACAAAGTTGGTTAGTACTGATTACTGGACAAAGTGTGTATTTGGAACTGAAGAGCACCTCTGAGCCGTCCGCTTTTGTCCACTCTCTCACTTCTGTTGTACTAGGTGCGAAGGTGCATCATCCATAGTGACTCAGACTCATTACCATTCCCACAGAGGGAAAGTAAAATAACATGCCCTGTGCTCTGGCTGACATCCCTAATAACCCCCCCCCCCCCCACTGTGATTGCTTGCATTGCTCCTTTACTTCACTTCCTCAGCCCTTTTGAAATTTCAATAAGTAGCAAGGCGCTCATGGAAATTCATCTCTAAACTCATAATGCACTCGTCACTTGGACGCGCTGATTACTCTTGCATTTAGGGTCCCTGTATGGAGGGGCATGCATGCATTAAAGTGCAGTTTAATGATATAGAGGGCAATGGGGCCAGGCTCACAATTACCACTGTAACCCCCCAAGGTCAATGAAGACTTGACCTAAGCCTACCAAATGATTATTTTAAACTAGTGCCCTGAGACTTGATGCTTTACTGCATGATCACGTAAAGCAATTAAATCTAAGCATCAATGTTTTTCATTTAAACACTCTGCTCACATTAAAAAGATTCTGTTTTTTACAAAACATTACTATATAATATGATAAAAGATCATACAATAAATAATCATTATTATTTTAATTGTTGTTATTAGATTGTTCAGTAATAATTCAATAATAATAATAATAATAATAATAATAATAATAATAATAATAATAATAATAAAATAATTATAACAACAACAACAACAACAATAATAATAATATTAATAATAATAATAATAATAAATACATAAATAACTCAGGTTCATCATGTGCCTGGCTCACGTATAGTGAAGAAAGCAAAATAAATCCATCGTTCTAGATTCCCAGGTTTATGTCAAATCATTGACCATTCAATTTTAATGCTTTAAACATCATGAAGCAGGTGCTTGGGTGGAGCAGCAGTTTGAAACTCTAAATTTCCCATCAATTCCCCCCAAAGGTGCTCTGATAACTGACAGGCATTTATTTGAGTCCATGTGAGAATTATGTCCTGATCTGATCTGGGGTGAGCACAAGCTCCCATCTCACCCCTCCCTCCTCCTCTTCCGGTTAGCATTCATGCAGTGCTTAACGCCAGGCCAAACCGCTGCTATCCACTTCTCCTCTGACCCACAGCATCAGATGGACAGAGAACGACAGTGTTTGTACAATCCCTGATGATGTTTGGTGCAAAATTAACCCTTAACATAAGAGCGATTTAGGCATCACATCTGCAGAAAACCATACAAAGGTTCTCTTGACTTATGA
>JAYDZG010000009.1:8489272-8503045 GCA_034509265.1 Microcambeva bendego | reverse complement strand
GAAGGTGTCATTAATTGTTCCAGTTTTGAGGAACTACCAGATTATCACAGAATATACAGGCTGTTGTTAATATAAGCAAACAGCCTGCTGGACAGCAGAGTGAAGAGTTCAAAATATCAGCTCCAGTGTGCAAGCGTGTTTTATGAAACTTTTTGATCTGGAACTTTTTTCGGGGGTGACACCTGGGCCCTAGGTTTCTGAATTTGCGTGTTTTCCCAATGTCTTTTTTTGCAGTTATGTCCAAAGTTCAATGACATGTGAACCGAACTGGCCTATGCTTTACTAATAAACTGATAAAAAATAAACCAAATAGTGAAAAATAACATTGTCTTCCACACTGATTAAGAATTGTAAATGAATGAGGTAGTTAATTAGCAGTGTTGGATTGTGAGTGTTGGTTTGTGCTGTTGTTTCAGATGAAAGAAACATGATGAAATGTTTTGCATTGTTGAAGAAAAAGGATCCAGGATGTTCACAATTCTCTCCCTAAGGAATCCCAAAGGAAGTTCTTTGCACTGGTTCATTTGCAAGAAATAGAAATTAAAATAGGTTATCATTTTCCGCAGAACAAACATTATATGATGTTAAATTAAGACTGTAGATGTAGACAAGCACACTGGTAAATGTGTTTGATGAAAGAAATGTTTGCACCCATGTTTATCAGGGCTGTTATGGAATTGAACTGATTCACAGTATAAAAAGGTTTATTTTATTGTATTTATGGGATTTTTTGTTAATTGCAGTTGAGGTTGCATTCCTAATTCACCCACGAATCATGAAAAATGCAGATTTTAAAGAGATTTATAGTTAAAACCCCAAATACACCTCCAAAACATGCTGTAAACTGTTATGATGTGGGGATTCTGGGCTGATTGGGTACTTTCAAACTTCCCGCCTATGAGTACTGAGTATTTCACCATCCCATCACATTTTCCTCTGAAGCTTCGTGTTCTCTCTACAGTACTAAAAAATGTATAGACTATTATATTTTATATGTAAAATAGGCTTATGTAACAAAATTAGTAAATGATCTTGTTCTTAATAATTTAGCAGTAAAAATACATGATAAATTAAATACTGCCACAAAAAAGCCATTCAAAATAGCGGAGTATGTTTGGGGTTTCTGAAAACAATTATTAGTTCGGTGATCAGGCTATGAAAAGTATTTCATGGAGGTTGACTGTAAATATTTTTAACTGGCAAAAATTAAAATAAAATTTTAAATGAACATTTATTTCAATAAAATTAATATCGTTTTATTTGAGAGCACCAAGTGGCACAAAGAAATCATCCACTGTGTTTAATCATAATAAATAACAAGTAATTACATGCAACAAATGAAATAAAAGCATATAATCACAGTTTTATATTTGTAAAAAAACATCTGTGAATGTCTGCTTCTCAACAGCTTATCGCAGTACTGAACCACCTTCCCTTCATTAATTGAACAAGAGTTTAAGGAGATACAGAAATAGATGTTGTATGTAGTAGTATTGTGGAAATATTGATAATTGATATATGAATATATACATTTACGCCGATCACATGACCAGATGGCGCAGCGGGATTTTCCACTAACACTGAGTGTTAACTCCCCTGTTCAAAACTCAGCATTGTCCCTGGTAGCCTGGGCACCTTTCTAGCCACTAGGATGCACAAAAGAGTGCATTGTAGTGCTGGTCCTAAGCCAGGATAAATAGGAGTGTTGCATCAGAAATGGAAACTGGCATGACAAATCAATTATGCTGATTGTTTTGCTTTCCGACACCTTTCTATCAGAACCAGCATAAACATCAACAATTTGAGCTACATGAGCTTGCCTGTTTGATTGGACAACATAGTCCAGCCTTCGTTTTCCATGTGCATCAATGAGCCATGGCCACCCATGACTCTGTCGCAGGTTTACTACTGTTCCCATCTTGTACCCCTTTTGACAGATACCACTGTAGGCTGGGAAAACCACACAAGAGCTGCAGTTTTGGAGATGCTCATCTAGTCATCACAATTTGGCCCATGTCAACATAGATCTAAACCCCACTGAACATTTCAGGAATTAATTGAAATCCTGGCCTTTTCAGTTTCTGACCAGAATAACCCTTTTCATGTGTCCATAGTTCTTGAATAAAATTTCCAACAAGCTCATGGTCTGTTGTCTATATGCTTTAGGAAATGCTGTGTATTTGCAGAGCCAGTAGTAAACTGTACAAACGAAACATGTCAGTAGCCAATTAAATTACAGAATAAAATAACTAACTGCCGGGCTCTCCTGCAGGGTGGAAAATAGACTTCCTGTCACCATGTTTAGTTTAATTAAATTTGGGGAAAAATGGCCTTTAGTGTAAGTGATGCCTAAACAGCTCCCTGTGGTGTACAAGAAAATGTTATTTAGACTGTTATTTAAATCTACATAAAAGTAAATGCTGAATTCTTTTTTATGGTCCTGCTTCCAAAACAGAAAGAAAAATACCAATTACCTGTTTTGAAATATCTTAAAACAATAAGGTATCAAGACAAAATATTAAAGTTTTAATTAATCAACTACAATAAATACCCATTCTAAATTTGATGGCTGTAACATTCCCAAAAAGTTCAGACGAGACATGTTTACTACTGGGGATCTCCAATAGGTTCATGAAACCAATGTTGTACAGGATTTTTCTCAGATTCCTGCTTGAAAGTCCACCTGTTTTCAATAAGAAACACATCTGGTACATCTGTTCTTGTCATTTGTGCCCACTGAGTGCCTGGTCAGACCCAGGAACACTGTTAAGACTTGAACTCAGAGCTTTAACACAGTAGTGTGTGAGACCCCTTTTAAACAGTCTGTATATATCTAGAGCAGTGGTGATTTCTCTAAGACTGAACTTCTCATACATTCCCGTAGCATTAATGCATTTGCCCATAGAAGCTGACTCTCTGTTCACTTCAACATGACTGCATGGAAAGATTTTTTCATTGCTTGAAAAATAACCGGTCATTGCATAAATGCCACGGTTTTGTCCCGCCCCAGGGCACTGAGCATCTCTGGGGGAGAATGGAGCTGTGGGCAGGTCTGAACGCAGAGCTTCGGCAAGATGATTGGAGGATCAGTCGAAAGTCTGAATCCCATTTTGATTGACAGCTATTTTGAGATCTACACAATCAACGGAGCTTCAGTCCCATTGCAGATTTTGCGAGTGAAGTCGCAAGTCCCAAGAAAAGACGCTTACTTGGTACGATAGGATCGCAAACCATTACCTTTAAAGGAATGGAAGGAAACTACATTTTAATGTTCAGTAAAATAATAATTATGGTTCTCTGTCAACCATGGTGACTAAGTGAGTAGAACTGAAGCAAGAAGCCCCTCAGTTTGATTTAGGGAAAGTAGGAGGTAAATTAAAGATTGAAATTGTCAGTGACTGTGACTTTGACATAATCTTGTGAAATGATGACCCTTGTGTAAAGAGTACCATTCCTGTCATGAATTTAACTGATTCAGTAAAACATTCAGTAAAACACAAAATATATTGTTGGACCAACTAGATTTCATTAACACATTAACATATAGTTTTTTTAAGTTAGACCTAAATTCTACAGTCGTCAGCAGAACTTAAATTATTCACTAATAATTTTGGAATTTTAGAGTACATGACCAAGACTTGCTTGGTCTTGTTTGGCCCTGTAATTCCCCCTATTGAGCATCGGTAGGATCACCTTGATCACCATATTCACTTTATGGATCCTCCCCCATGCACCCTTAAGAAGCTGTGGGATGCACTGCAGTCAGCATTGCTAAAGATGCCTATGACGAACTCCCAGGACCTTACTGAATCTATCCCAGCCCGTCTAGCTCCTGTTTGTTGCAGTATTTACAATTAATAACTATGGATTTATGTAACCCTTCTACATGGTTCCCAAAGTATTATTTTAATTCTGTACATAAAGCATTGGCATTCCAGACTTAGTAAGCTGTATTTATGAGCGTTCACCTACTGTGCAGTTAGTAAAAGAGACAGATGTTGCATTTATCAGCTTTCTGTTCCTGAACCGGGGGAAATGTGAACCAAATGGGTACAAAACTTCACAATGATCATCAACGCCCCTTAAGCAGCATGCTCGTTTGCACACATGTAGGCAAGCTTTGTTTTATTTTTTATATTCAAACCACACAAAGGAAGAAGTGTTATTAGAGGCAGGGTGGTAGGTACTAGCGTGTGCTCATTTTGGCTGAGGTATGGGTTTTGCCACATGGTAACCATTGAAGGTGCTGTGCTCGTTGCTCTTGGATCACAGCAGATGATAAACAGGGTGTCCAGCCAAACCAAACAGCCATGTGTGGCCAAGTTTTCTCTCTCGCATGATACGCACACTATCCTGATAGATTAAGAAAGAGAAACAGCATGAACCATGAAAAATGTACTGCTGCGTGTTTATGGCCATGAAACAGTTAGTAGAAGAAACATTGTACAAAAAGCTATGGTGCTAATTGCTAGTATGAAAATATGAATGTTGCTGTATTAATCATAACAATAACACATTACTACTGTTATCAGGAGGAGAGAGAATGGACACAAAGATGCAAATTAAACAAAAAAACATACTTATTTATATATTACATATTTATTTATACATTATATTGGGCTTTATGCCAAAACATAAATAACGTGAATGAAAAACCACCGTTAAGAACCAAAAAAGGATGTAAGTGGTACGCTGCAAATGAGGAAACCGAACCGGAGAATAAGAACACAGACAGAAGGCAGTAAACATGATTCAAACCAGGGTCTTCAGGTGTGAGCCTGACGCTCAACCCCTTGCACTACACAGCACGGCTCATCTTCGGAGCGCCAGTGGACAAGGCAAGCTGTGGGGGGATTGTCCTAAGCGCTATAAACGTTAGCCTCCTGTTAACCCTACATGGAGAAAACCACCACCGAACATATAAACAAAACCGCAGTGTGCAGGTTGCAAACCAGTCTTTCCCTGATGAGAACTAAAAGGGTTCCTAATACCTCAAGCCTCCTGACCTTACACCTCCGACTCTCCAAGACAGGACCCGGAGGTACACGCAGGTGTGCATGCAGTGAATGCCAAACAAAACAAGAAGGTGTGAAAATCGGCCATTATCTTGCGCCTGCATTTATGCACTGCACCAGGTGCAGATTGTCAGCATGAATTACTCCCACACCTCCTCAAATCACCTGCTTCCCCTAGAAACTACCCAGTTGAATCAATACTACAATTAAACACAGTCTTGTTTCCAATCGTAAAGCACTGAAAATAAATTTTGTGCTAGCCTAAAAGACAAATCATAAGATCCTGGGTTTGGAGTGGTCTGGGGCCTTTCTTTTTATTTTTGGGCAAAAGGGGTAAACACTATAGACACTGCATGCCACTGATATATGATATACTGTACATCCACATACAATTCTCATTTTTTCATTTTATGGTAGGAAATCAATTACACTGTAGATCTATTTTCTTTCTAGAATTATATAAATACATGTTTGCATGTGAATGCTACAGTCAGCTAGTTTCAGCTATGATAACCCCATGACCCAACATTTCCGTGTAAATCCAATACCAGAGAGAACTCGTTGTCTCTGCTGGTATTTCACCAATGACATGGCCACCAGTTTATTTACTGTATTCACTTTTTTACGAGCCAAAAAAATATAAAGGAAAGTCTCTTTTTATCCTTGTCAGAGACTGACAGACTGCTGAATGGTGCCATGGCCCCTATCCATTGTTTTCTCTGCTGCTTACTCAAGCCTTCAGCTGACCCACAGAACATTAGGTCTGCTTTGCTGTCTGTCTCTTCCTTCCTCCTGTACTTCTCCTGCTTTCCCTTCTTTCCTAAAGCACTTTTGCCAGAGTATGTAAGGGACTGTCTCTGTAAAGTTTCTCTCAAAACATGGATCCTTCTTTAGAGTGTTTCGCCTGGGATGCTCTTTTACATTTACATCAATTATATTAAACTGAAGAGCATAAAGGGGTCGAATGCAAAGTTTTTAGATCAAGATCATGTTAGAGGTTGCAGTCACAGTAGATCGTGATCCGCATTATTCATTTGTCAGTTTTTACACCGTATGCCCTTTCTGAAGCAATCCTCCTATTTATCTTGGCTGGGGACCGGCACTACAATGCACTGGTGCATCTGGCTAGTCCCAATTAAAATATATAAATATGAATATAAATAAATTATAGAAACTGTAATATTAAAATAATATAAGAACTTCACATTTCCACTTTTGAACACAAGCTAGGAGAACTGTATGATTCAGATCTGCACATTTATTTTAGTCCCTTTTCCCCTCTCACAGACAATGCAAGATAAATATTCACTTATTAAAGCGTAACTGAAATAGACTGTGTCATGCATCAACCTAATAGCTTAAGGGCCTGGTTCAATATCACCCACTTGAAGAAAGGCTTTTCTAATGGAAGAACTGACGTTTTCCTTACCCAAACTCCATTCATCAGGCCTCGCCAGCGTTTATTATACACTACAAAGAAATGCCATTGAAAATGGTTAGAGCCATCCATTAAACTAAAGCGACAAGTGTTGGCTGATTATGGGAATAACATGTTGGGGAAAATTGGACGCCAATACTCCAGCCATGTGAAGAGAAGGATGATAAGTGCCACCTGTTCACTTATTTATTTATTTGTTTCACTTAAGAATTGAGAAAAAAAGACCAAAAACAAATGTTCCAGTAGTGTGTATATATATTATAAATTAAAATATATTAAATCACAATAGCAGTGATTTTACACCAACCAGGCATAACATTATGACTACTGGCAGGTGAAGTAAATAACACTTAATTATCTCTGGTGGGTGGAATATATAATACAGCATGTGAACACTTTATCCTCAAAGTTGAGGTTGAGCAGGAAAATGGGTGAATTTGAGTGAATTTGACAGGAGGCAAATTGGGATTAAGACCATGCGATAAAGACCATCCAAAACTGCAGCTCTTGTGGGGTGTTCCCGGTCTGCAGTGATTAACATGAGGATAATCAATTTTATTGTTAATTATGATTAATAATAATAATAAATAATAATATAAATAATACAAATCTGCAAAGTCGAATTTTAGAAAACTCTTTTCATCACTTTGCAGTGAACTTTGTTCTCCTTTTAAACCAATCCATGCAGTTGAAACACACACAAATACACACTAGTGAACACTAGGTGGCAGTGAGCACACGGACCCGGAGCGGTGGGCAGCCCTAGCCACGGCGTGCAGGGAGCAGTTAGGGGTTGGGTGCCTTGCTCAAGGGCACTACAGTTGTGACCTGTTGGCTCTGGAAATCGAACCGGCAACCTGCTGGTAACAAGTCTAGTATGCAGATAATACTACTACTAATACTACTACTGCTACTACTACTAATAATGATATTAATAATAATAATAATAATAATAATAATAATAATAATAATAAAGCTTCTTTGTGTGGTCCAAAAAGGTGAAAATCAGTATCCAATAAATCCAGATTATAAGATAATCTCATCTCAGAGCCGGTCTGTTATTTAAAGATTAACATGTAACAATGGGTTGAGGTTTGTAAACCTAGTAAAAACTTCACACAATAGAACTGTTGCCCAAAGTCCTGCGTTTGACGTTATAATAGATTATTAGAATAAGTAATATGATCAAACCGATAGTAATTTGCAACACCAGGGGACACTGTCTGCTGCTCAATCTGAATATTATAGTAGAAATTATTTACCATTTTGGGGAAACACCAAAAACAACACAATTACAAATACAGTATGTTGAATTTTATATTTCATACTTGATATTCTAACAAAACATTTTCCTAGAGAAATATTTTACAAATCTTGAAAAGATTAATATGTCCCTCAAAGAGGGCTATCATATTTATCTTATTTCTGTTCAGAGAGTAGAACTGTATGCCTATCTGTGGATGACTATGGTAGCATCTGGGACCTAATGCTATAACATTGTTCCACTCCGGACCTCTTAAATAACATGTTTAGAGAAGGTCATGTAAAGAACAAAGATTGCCAAATGTTTTTAAAATATATATTTTTTTCTAATAGCTTATTTTACTAATACTTGGTTTAAAGAAATTAATTTACCAATCATTAAATCATAAAAAGTACTTCATAATATGACCATGTGATCTTTTTTACTCACCGAACCTCTGGCAGTTGTGTAAGCTCTGTGTCCAGTGTGGTCAAATTGGGCAGGTTTTCATGGATTTTGGCAGATATTAAAAACGTTTTTGGCTGGAAACCACTGATTCAATCTGGCAACCCTTATGTAAACAGAACATGTTTTTTTTCTGTGTGACTCGAAACATTAAATAATACATTTTGTTATTTTTGTCTTTAAAGTTACTTCTAAAGACAACAAACGGTTGCTTGTATATTTAAATTGCATACACTCAATGGAAACTAACACCAATGTGGAATTCCCAAAAATATTTTATGAAATGTTATTTAATTAATGTTAATTATGTGAGCTTTCTATGAGCAAAATTTAATCATATTATTCTGAAAGCATACATCGTATAAGAGCTAAGAAAGCTAAAGAAAGTGTTATACTGTACAACGTCAACTGAGGTTTACATCAGCAATGGCTTTTAATGCTGCATTGTAAAACAAGCCCTGGTAAAAAAAAATCTGCTTATTGAATGGACACAGAAAGTCTGAGACCTAGAGTTTTGCATATTTCTTAGTTGACCACAAATAGAACAATAATGTACATAACAATATTGTACATAACAAAGAAAGAACATCCAAATACCAAGTACTATCTGTGCTGGACATCTTCACTCCAGGAACAAAGCCGTGTAAATCAACCCTATGCATGCGGTGATAAATATTGCTATACTTTTCATCCATTTATCTCATCCGTTCACTGACATTTTAAATCTCTCACTATGTACTGCTGAGTTTTCCTTTTGTCACCAGTAAAGCCTTTGGCTCATCTGACCACAAACAGATCAAGAGCAAGGTATCTGTTGTGATGATGAATGAAAGAACTAAGAGGAGGTTCAGCAGTGTGCTCATCAAGATGTATTCATTCACTCGTCCTCGATCCATCATCAACAGCTAACATCTTCATATCAGTGTGACCAGCTAAAACAGCCTTATTGATGTTAGAAACAGTTTGCTGGAGCCGTCACTCCATGATCGGTACAAATGATAACCACCCTCTATGCTTACCCTAAACCTTTGGTACATAAGTCAAAGCTTCTCTGCTGCAACTGTTCTCCAGGCGTGTCTTACAGCACTCGTAGCAATGAGCCTTAAAGGAGATCTATTTTGTGCTCCAAATAAATCAAATTTCACAGCATATACCAGCTCTAGACTGATGCTGGAAATACGGTTGAAAGGGCTGATGAGTGATGTGGAAAAGAACTTAGGTTTGCGTGCTGAACACAGCCGGTTTCAATAGCCACTAAAGCGGGGCTGGATAAACTTGTCTACTGGAGATATTGGTTTCACAGACTCATAGCAGATTCAGTCAACCATTCAACTTACAGCGTGGCTCTTTAAAGATGCTGGCATGGATACAGAAAAAGGTGTTTAGATAAAAGGCTAGAATCTGTGGTTCCTGTAAATTGAGAAAACAGTGGCTATATGTAGGAAAACTAGAATAATTGGATATTAATACCCTCCTTGCAGATCCCATACTCCCATACATGCATATATACAGGATGGACTCTGACACACACATACTTGTACACATCATAAACTCTAATACACACACATGATGGACCCTGGCACACAAACATATGCGGGGATTTGAACACACGCACAACTACACTGTGTTGTACTGCTGTGACTGGATTGTTTTGGCACTCCTGATATCACCTTGAGTTTATTATTTGCATCTTTGCACATTTATTGAAAACTGCACCTTATTTATATATTTTTATCTTAATCTGTTTACATCTCCGCTGCAAAATAAGGTGACATGTCACATGACAAGAACTTTTTGACATCGGTCAGAAGAGCATGACCCAGCCTCCGTATTTCCCTGTCTCAACTATCGAGTTTGCTCTTTGGATCCTCCCCCACACACCCTTCAGAAGATGTTGGATGCACGGCAGTCAGCAAGGCTCCAGATACCTGTTAGAACCTACCAGGACCTTTTGAGTTACTCCTAGCACATCTGCTAACCGACCAAAAGCACAGCTGGATATTCGATCCATACTGAGCCACTCAATGACAACATGGTAATTACATAGTAGTGTGTGTTGTACTGATATTGGGGCAGCAGGTTTAGCAGTGTTGTTGAAATCATTAAGCATCTCAGTGTCAACCAAAGATATAAAAGCCTAAGTGCCTGTGATTATAAAGGGTCCACTGAGAAAAGAGTAGTGGATGATAATTTCACATTATGCATAAAATAATTAAAAAAACCCTTCAAGCTTTAATATTAGAAATGACATTTTATTATCATTTCTTCTGCTTCTTTATTTTATATAATAAAAGGAAAAACATTTAAACTACATCCAGTTTGTTGTTTTTCATTATTTTATGCCCGTGAATATCTGGGCCAGTACAGCTTTTTTAAAACAAAGACTTTTTGTAAACTCACATCATTATCAGTTATTCTCTCAATGTTCTGTAAGAAAGTAAAATAAATAAATTAATAAATAAAAACAGCTTCTATCAGCTGAACTTGCCCCTCTATTAATTATAATCCTATGATAATAGGGGTATTTTTGTTCATGGCTCCACGCCTAATTATTTCTGTTATTCCTATAGCCGACTCATTTCAGTGTCCCAAATCTTGTATTTAAACTGAACTGCGTTTCTGAAACCCCCTCAGCTTCCTCATGTAAAAAACATAAGCAGAGAGGAAAGTTAATGGAAATGAGAATCGGGCATGAGATATCAACAAACACTGCGATTGTATGAAGGATGTATGTAACATGAGATGTGAGATGCGGAACTGGACTACTGTCAAATGTCAGCGACGGATGGATCTTTCAGCAGTCTGCAAATGCAACGCAAAGCAAAAAATAAATTTGGTTTGTATTAAGTACATCAGTAAGGATTGCGTTTTAAAAGTTTAGCTGCTCCTATTTGCTTATTGGTTTCTTTTGGTGGAAATGATTGACTAAAATCTAATATAAGCTGAAAATGACTTAAATTTAACCAAACAGAAAGAGTTTGAAGTTCTTGGAGTTTTGGCCAGCTGTCTAACCAACATTTGGCTGTGTTCGTAGCCGAAGAGGTCAGAAAGGGATTCTTCTTGCTCTTGTTATGATGTGGTCCTGGTCTGGGTGCATCCAGGATTATGAAGGACCGCACTTAGAGCATAAAGTGTCTTCAGGCTGTTTATGTTCTGTGTAGACACAATTAGAAACCATCTAAGTAGATAAGATAAGATAGTTTTTATTGTCTTTGTAGTTGAATGAAACTTTGTTCGGTAACTCTCAGTGAGACAAGCAGCAGCAAAAGAATAAGCATATGATCCAAACACAAAAGTGACGGGGAGTTAGACCTGTGTCATATATTGCTCATAATGTCTGCATGTCTTGGAATTATGAATGTATTTCATATTTCTTTTTACTATACCTGACACAAAAGAGTCATTTATTAAACTGTGAAGAAGCATAAGTACAGCTTTTAAATCTGACATTGCAATTTTTAGCTTGTATTTTTACAATACAATATAAAAAAGCAAAGAAATAATCAGTATCAGGGCAAGTCATTGTGTATAGTGGTTACTGTTCTGGACTAGCAAGAAACCTTTTAACTTTTTTAGCAATTTGAGCCTTGCCTTGCCTTGCCTTGCCTAATATATCCCACCCACCAACAGGTCACATGATGAAGAAATAATCAGTGGTATTCACTTCACCTGTCAGTGCTCATAATGTTGTGCCTGGTCGGTGTATTTAACAAAACCTGCAGCATAAGTGCTAGATCAGAGTAAATTAGGGTCAGAAAGTAAATCCTTTATGTGCTACAGTACGACCCTGAATTCTCTTCAAATGAGGCACATTATAGAGAGAAGAAAATGCAGATTATTAAAAGGAAGAAGCACAAAGCAGGCACATTTGGAGTAGCATAAAAATGCTTTCACTGATATTAATGGCAATACTGCTGCATTGGCTCTGGTTGACCATCTGGCTAAATGCGAAAGTAAGAAGAAAATGAAAAAAAAACCTGCAGAAGGTCTTTCGGTTATTAATATGTCTGTCTAATTTTCTATCATTCTGTTCAATTCAATGCAAATGTTGCAAAACGTTGCACTGCGCTTGGCATTTTCTAACGGCTGTGTTTGCGAAAGCATTAAACTTAACCACTCAGCTCTCCAGGTGCTCCGTTTTTGTTTTGTTTCGTCCTTTACACCCCTATATTTTAATTATTTTTGAGTTCGGACGTGTGCATGACCGTGTGCGTGTGTAGGAAAGCAGACATTAAATCGAGTTCCTGTAGAGTTATTACAGTGCGACTCCGCGGTGTCTGGGCCATCCTGGCACATGGGCAGAGTTTGACTGTAAAAGATGACGCTCGGTAAAACTATCATGGCGTATTTTCATAAAGATGAGCTACGAGGTGGCTTTCTGCTCCATGCCGGCCGCTTTATTAATGGGGGGCTGTCAGATCTGTGATGTTATGCACATTTGCATATTAAAATGGGCAAAATCGGGATGGGGGTGGTTGTGAAGGAGCGTGTTTTATAACGACAGAGCATAAATTATGGTAACGTGTCCTCCTCTTCCACTTCCTCACTCACAAATCTGTTTATTGCGATGAAGTAGTTCAGGTGTTTTTCAGCACATTTTAATTTTGAGTGTTTTACTTGTGGGGTCTTGCAATGAAGTTGGGGATTTTAGAGGACATATTTACAAACTCCTCGGTTAGCGTCGTAATTGCAGGCAGTATGTTTAAACCTGAATATAGAGTATTTGATGTCATACCAGTAATATCAAATTATTAATAAAATAAATAATAAGTAGTACTAAATCTTAAGTAGGGAGCAAAAAAGGATATTTTAGTATTTGTTCTGTACTGTCAGCCCAAAGTAAGTGTCCGGTCTGTGGTCCTGGAGCTCATATTTGAGTTTGAAGATCCCACCCACTTATTCCAGTCCTCTCCCAGTAGTCCTCTCCCTGCTACAGGCACTGCCAATAGTGCCAGCTAGATGGCGCCACGCTGATCGGAAGCAGAATCGAGATTCGAACCATGGTGTTTGGAATCTTAGCACTGGTGTGCTTGCATAAAATCCTGTAGTGCACTACAACTTGAATGATTTGATCATAGGTAAACATCTGAGCTTGTTTTTGATGTACACAAAAGGCTTATTTACTATAAAATTCTTCTATTGAAGCACACATTATGGAATATAGAGTATATTAGCAGCGAAGTATAACTGCTATTAAATTCCTCTTTACTACATAATTCTTTGTACAGACTCAAGTACAGCACGCTAGGGTTCCTGAGGGGGCTTTAGTCTATGGCTTAACGTAAATCTCCCTGTGTTGCATGTTTTCGCTTTCCTTTTTTTTAGAAGCCAAACAGCATATCATGTTTTCCTATGGATGTACAGGTCGGATATAAAGTCTGAATTAATCGGAAAAGAAAGCCCAGTTGGGATCTCGGTCCATCTATTTTCCTCTCTGGCCTTCATCAGTCTTCACAAGCTATGGGTGAAATATAACAGAGCTGTCAACCCGGTCTGTATCTACATCCATCTTTACCTGCACAAGCATGTGGTGTCTTTCTGTATCACAGCCAAACACAAATGAGAAGGAGAGACACAGTAAAGGAGACATTCAGGGCTTTACAGTATGACCA
>JAYDZG010000009.1:8460956-8475644 GCA_034509265.1 Microcambeva bendego | reverse complement strand
GGATCGAACCCAGGACCTTCTTGCTGTGAGGCGACAGTGCTACCCACTATGCCACCCAGAGAGAGAGGTTTTCGAACACACCTAAATAATGCTAAATTGAGTCTACTCAAAGCTTGCTTAATTTATTATATACTGTTGTTACAGCAAATACAGCTGTGTGCTTTTCCAATCATTTTTCTAGTCCTGGGGCATTTAAAAAAATCATTGTAAATTCGATTTAAATATGTCATGCTTAGCCATACCCTCTCCAAACTATGTGTAGACAAGCATGAAATAGGCATGGTTAAGATATTTCATGTGCCACTAAAACTACATCAAACATGGCAGCCCTTTGTTCTCTTGCTAAGTAGCCTTCAAGATTTTTATTCCTCCTGCGTGCAGAGCTGCATTGATGTTCACGGTGGACTCAGTTGAAAAGAAAATGTCCAGATTGGCCATCCAGTCCACAAGTCTTTCTGTAAAGTATTCTCTAGGCCATTGGATGTGGTTTCATTCATTTTCATGAGGCATGCGATACAAACGTGAGCAGAGCTATCCCTGTTTTAAGTCGTATTTGGGCGGCATATCTGTTTTAAGAGATATGGCGCCCAGATTCTTACGACTATAATTCATCTCCAGATTCCTCTGTTCTTTCAGTTTGTTTTTCCAGATGTTATTTTCCCCCCAATGCATTGCAGGACAAAGACACTTGCAATACAGTGCTCACTGAAAACTGTGGAGCAACAAACCTCCCTCGGCTAACATAATACACACCAAGTCTTCTAGAATTCTTACAATTATCTGTACAGCTATTGGACTCCAGGTTTTCAAAAGGATTTGATGGCAATAATAAATAAGATAGTCTTAGAAACTCATTGAAATGTATTCTATTATTTAAGAATATTTTATTATTTATTTCTCAAACACAACCATAAAATGTAAAACTCGATAAACTGTGAGCCTGGTGTTTTAGACTTTAAAGTAAATTGTGTATCCACTGACTCACATCATCACATAAAAATCCTTAAAGCTTCTTTGAGTGTCCAAAAAATGTGGGAATTAGATGGCGTTACTTCTGGACTATAAGTGTTCAATATAAGTTCTGGACAATTACTGCTCCTCAAGCCCTTTCTATTTCATACAAAAAATAAGAGTGAAGAAACTTATTGAAGCTTCATTGTATATTGTTTATGAATCAACTAGTGAGTTTGCTTTAAAGTTTGCAAAGAATTATGAATCAAAGACGTTCCTTTGCTGCTCACCATACAGCTTCAGTACTTGAAGATGCCATTCTCCATCCAGCCATGAGCTAAGAAGTCACGTTCACTTGCAAATGTTATTGTTTTTAAATTGCTTCTTTAGCTAAGAGACCTCACGACAAGGCTCTCAGATCCCTCACTACCACATCATCTATCTGAAAACTTAGCCTTGTACTTACTCCACTCCCAGTAAGACCTCTCAGCCTGTAAGACCCACACTCTTACCGGCTTTGTTTCATGAGGAGTCACTTCATTTCGTATAAACTCTTTATCCTTGAGGAGGATTTGTAGCCGGCTCCGACACCCGTGGATGGCTCGAGTAAACACATTATTAGCAGAAATGTATACAGTCACTCAGAGGAATGAGACCGCCGTAAGCAGCTTGCTGATGACAGGCTGCACTAATAGAGAATTGATGCTGGCACCGTTGCTCTGGCTTAGCCATCAGGAGATGATAAACCGCGAGTGACATCAAGGAACTGAGGCCAAAATGGTGGGTTAGCCATGTGTTAGCTTTAATATTTGTACTGGAAAGAAAAAAGCAAAGGATTATTAAGTAAAGAGCAAATATTAAGTTAATGAAAGCCAAATGTACTGATGTTTGATGCTGCACAGCACAGTATATACTCCTGAAAATGTACTGCTAATTTCTATTCTTGAAAATCGAGCATTTCTGAACAATTTTATTAAGTGTTGGCCAATTTACAAACAAAAAACAAAAAGCCAAGCTAATATATTTTCTCTTTGGCCCATCACAGTATTTCTTTTGGTCAGAGTGAGGTATGGATTCTCCCAATCCTTTTTCTGTCCTGGTTGGAGCCAGTTTGTGCTACTCTCCAAAGGGAGTAGTTAGCAGCATGGTAAGATATTTTCAGTGTCTTTGCAATATCTTGTATTGAGTATACTTCCTTTTGGTGTCTCCAAAGCAAGGAGTTTCTTTTTGGCCATTTTGAGTTGATAAGCCAGGCAAACAACTGCTGATGCTTCACATACTAAACCAACCTAGAAAGTTGTGCTTCCTTTTATACTTTTTCCTTTATCAACATTAAAAAATGGTTTCCTAACAATCACTTGGCCTAAGAACATACTAAAGTCATCTATACAAAAATGAGCTTTAATATTCTTTAAATATTAAAAATCATCACACATTAACTGTGTAACAGACAAGATTGTTAGTCAATTGCATGGGTGTGTGTTTAGGGTGGTGGTAGCCCATTAGATAGAGCTTTGTGCCATCAACCTTAGCTTTGGGGTTCAAATCCAGGCTATACTGTGCTTTTACTGTTGGACCCTGCACTCTGTTTCCACCACAGTTTCCAAACAAGCTGGAATATGTGATTAAATAATTTCATTGTACTGCACATCGATATATGTGCAATGACAAATAAAAGCATTCTATTCTATATATGAGTTTATAAATAGTATATTAATCTTAAATGCTTACCTGCCTCAAATCTTTCTTTCATTGTTACAATAATAACTACTGAGACATTAAAATTAATACATTTGTTATTCTTTAGTATTCAGAATGCCAGTTCATTTACACATGTGCATCCATCATGAATCACAGGTCAGTTCCTTGAACTGTGTCAGCAGGCTGACTAAAGCGAAGTTCAAACAGGAAATACAGAAGTAAAATCCTTACCATAAAACCTTTTTTATGGTGACTGAAGTCATATACATCATTCCTGTTGTGCGAGAGGAAAAATGTTTCAGAGTCACAATCTCTGTGAATGTAATCACACATAGTGGCAGACTGCAGCTTGATGTAGTAGTGAAATTAATTCCTTAAGAAAAGAACAATGCACGGACATTCACTGAAATGTATTCAATTGAACCAAAGCACAGAGTCATATTTTATATCTTTAGACACTTTTCTTTTGTAGTGTGGAGAATAAAGGATAAACATTGAATCCAATTAGCCTCTATGTTTTAAACGGCTGCAGTGGGGAATAGACTCTTAATTGGCCTGAAGGCAATTAACAGAATTAATCCCATCAGGCTTCAGAGAATACAGGGAGATTTAAAGAGTATTCCCTTGAAGGATTTATTAGCGTGTTTTATAGTGTTTTTTAGGACAGATTTTCATTTAATTGAGGTCTTGCATATTATGCTATTAACAGAAAATATTGGTTATTGTTCACGTTTGTAAAATCCCTGATAAAATTCAAGTGCTGACCTTCTTTATAAGAGAATAAAAAATACTGTACCGAGTACAAAACCATGTAGATCATTATATGGATAAAAATGTTGAAATGTTGACACCTCTCTAAACTACAGAGCCCCCTACCTTAACTTCTGGTTCTTTCAGTCACATCCAATGAAAACCAATTGTATTATGTAAAATAAATCAAATGCTGTCAGATTTGTTCAATGTTCATTCATTGTTCCAGCATGACTGCCCATTTGCACAAAGCAAGGACCATCAACACATGATTTAATTACTTTAATTTGGACAAACTCTTGTGACCTGCACAAAACCCTGATCTCAAATGCTGTTAATATCTCTGGAATGGATTGGAACACTGATTGCAATCCAGGCCTTTTCATCCAACATTTGTCCAACCTAACAAATTCTCTTCTGACCGGACTGCACACATTTTTATTTATTGACTTCTTATAAAACTTGAGAAGAAATGTGTTTAGGCTTTATTCTTTCACACTGATAATAAAAACTCTTACTGTGTTTGGTCACATATGTACAATCATGCACTACATCCCATTAATAAAGCATTTTTATGAAGGCGTCATTAATTCATTGGGAGTTTCGAAGATGAATCCCTTCATTTCCCACCTTTGTGTCTATCTGGAAACACAAGTAGTAAATAACAAAATTATAACTTTAAAATTCATTTTATTGTTTTATTTTATGCCTTTTCTCCCTTTTTCTCTCTTTGTTTTAATCATAAACAAAAATAAATACCTGTGCATGTTTTGTGCATATATTCTAGATACTCCATTGTCCACTAATGCCCACACACTAGTCTATCAATAACCATGCAGGCTTTGGATTAGTCTTTTGTTAAATAATGTCTCAAAGCGCTTTTCTGGAGCTCAAGGAGTGGAAATGTATTGAAATAAAGTGCGTGGGTGAACTGATAGAGGTATGAAGTGGGAGGTGTGGTTATAAAGACTGCAGTCTTAGTGGCTCCTGTCTTGTTTGAACGAAAATCCAGATCGTCTCACGGGGCAGACGGCTGTTCTCATTCCCTCATGCTCACTGCGTTAAAGCTACACTTCCACGGCCAAATGCACTGCATCTGGAAAACGAATGGCTAACACAGTGAATGAGTAAAATAGGACTTTCAAGATTGGAGGAAGCCACGGTCAAGAGAGTAATAAAGTTGGAAAGAAAAGATGAAATGCATGGGGTTTGCTGTCTCTTACTAATGCAGACGTGTGCATTTCAAAACAGACTGCGGTTGCGAGTCCACTAACAATGACAGATGACGCCTTGTGGTGCTTTGTTTATTAGGATAAGGTTATACATGCAGAGGAACTGTAGTCTACAGAGAGCTAGATCCTAACACTGCATAGAAGATATAGACAATGTCAGCGCTGTATACAGATTAGGCCGTGGCCTTCACTCCCAAGGGGAATTAAAAGAGGGTTGACGCAGGACCGGCTGCCAAATGTATTTGAGTAACGTGCAGGTGCCAGTGGCACCCTCTCTGGGCTATTAACCTTTCTGCACTTGTCTCAAAACAGCTGAAGTCGAGCGCCACTCTTTCTTTTACTCAAACGAAACATGACCCTCTTAGACCTACCGTTCAAGGTGGCGAGGAATAGAAAATACAGAGGAGAACAAATAAAAGACTGTTTCAAGTACAATAGAAGCTTAATTTAACTGACTTAAAGGGTTAAGTACTGGTCTGTAAAATGTGAAGGTCTGAAACACCAACATTTGTCAACAAAAGCGCTAAACATGCACATGTGATGAACAGTTACTTGAAGAACACAAACAGACCTGTAAATATGAAACTTAAGCCTGTATATACAATAATTGGTGTACTGCACTACTTAAAATACCAGTTTCAATACACACACACACACACACACACACTTAAAAAGAGAGAAAGGGAAAAAGGCATATAACGTGTGTTTGCCCAAAATGATCAGTATTGTTTTTTTTCTCTATAAACTACAATAAAAACTCTAATAGAATATAAAAATACTACTCTATTACTATATAATATTTTGGTCACATAAACAGATGTATGTGCACCAATTCACATTTGAGGCTCAAATTGTTCATTCGGTGCTCAAGACGCTGTCTAAAATAGAAAATCATTGTGAAAGATTAAAACATTGGACAGTAAATTAAATAATAAGAAAAAACAATTATATGATTGATTAGGATTATTGGACAAGGATCATTTACGTCATTCTTGGGATATATTCAACATTTTTATACTATTCCCTCAAATAATCCAAAAATACAACTAATAAAATGTATCTTTTTTATATTAGATTTTCCCTATCTAGTCATATATACTTACCGTGGTTATTTCGCTTCTCCACCACTACTGACTGAGGCAAGGTGTACATAACACACCCCCCTCCAACATGTGGGCATTTGCCAAGTGCATAATAGTTGTGTATGAAGAGTCTGGACCAACAAATGTGTGACTAACTCAAGCTATACATAATAGTTTAGGGGGCTTCTGTGCCCACACTCACTTCCTGCTTTTGTTGAAGACATTTACAGTGAGAACAGAAATGACAACTTCATCTAGATTTGCTAAACTATTTTAAAATGTTACCAAAAAAATATTTGCACTACAGGTTTACAGACGTCTGGATTTTTCACCACCGATATCCTCTGCATTTTTTATGTTTTTTTGCCAATTTTTTTAAATGCATTTTAACACTTATTTAGAGTTTATTTAGCAATTTAATTGACAAATTTAGTAGCATAAATATTAGAGTTAAATCAGCTAAATTCACCTAGCTTACACCAAAGCAAACACGCTTGCATGAAAGAGAGTGTGTACAGAGATTATCTGGGGGGCGGGGAGTGGTGTAATAATGTAAAAGAGAAGTGTTTTTAGCTGAAAAGAAAACCAACGTGTCGAGTGCTGTTATTTCAGAGAAGACTTGGTTTTACATTTAACAAAACTGCTTTATTAACAGAAGAATCTCTTTGCATTAACACGAAGCTTAATAAAGCTTAGGGAAATAATTAAAGAACACACGGACTTGACTATTTCAAGTGTGCCTAGAAAGTGAGCATCCAAGTAAATAAAGCACTACAGTTTCTAAGCCTTAACTCCTGCCTCTGCCCATGCATCAGCTGGTTGGTGAAGACAGTTGCTCCATAATTTAGAGCTAATTTGCTTTTTATATAGAAAAATATGTCCTCCACATTTTAACGCAATCCATGCACACATATATACACTAGTGAACACACACTAGGGGGCAGTGAGCGCATGTGCCCGGAGTGGTGGGCAGCTCAAGTCACAGAAGCCCGGGAGCAGTTAAGGATTGCGTTCCTGACAAAGGATGAAGTCAGCCGTGACCTGTGGGAATCGAACTGGCAACCTTCCGATCACAAGCCTAGTTCTCTAACCACAGGCCATGACTTCCACTAATTGATTGCCTTCGTGATTGATTTGTTGCTTTCCAGCAAGCTACAAAACTATAAAAATAGGCATTTTTTAAACTACGACCAACATTTGCGGTTTCTAACGATTCTCAGGTGCTCTTGGAATTAAACCCCCATGAAATTGGGGAGTTTAATGTATTTTGACTAAGAAATGAAGTTTTTAAATTGACTGACTGGCTGCATGAAGTCCAGAGCTATCCTCCTTTTACATCCAATCATCCAGTTCTACTCATATTCCCCCAGCTGTTGCCAGTTCACAGGCTTACTGTGGAACTTTGATTTATTTATTAGGCTTTAAACATTACATTTTCAGACACTTTTATTACACATCATGGGAGAAAACGGTAGCTACTCATAAGACAATATTCATCATTTCAAATAATTGATGTCAAACACAGTCACAAAATCTTTAATCTCCACTTTCATGTGAAAAAAACATTTTGCAACATATCCTTCATTTTCTTTTAAGTTATGGCAGTTGTAGCCTGGTGGTTAGGATACTACACTAATAATCATAAGGTTGTCGGTTCAAGCCCCACCCATTCTTGAGAAAGGCCCTAACCCTAATTCACTGGGCATCTTTTCTTTCTACTTAAGATAAGTTGAATAATGATTTAAGATGATCACAGACATTCTTTGAATTACATTTTACTAAATGTCTCAACTTCACTTACACTTAGGGATAACTTTGTTTAACCAGTTTACAATGTGTTATTTTGGGAGGTGGAAAAAATCTTTGTACCAGAGAAACCTCATAGACTGAGAGAACAGGTAAACTTGTACGAAGACGATAACAAGAAGCGAGAAGCATATCGGTGTAAGAAACCGCGTTCATTTCATTTAGCTCACGATATTATAAGTTTTACCCTTTGTTTTAAAGATACAAACAGCCATGTGTATATATTTAACAATCTAGAGACCAGATAAAGGCCAACTCCACTTACGTAGGTGGAAAAAGATTATATTTTTGTACTCTGTTGGAGCCGTCGGAAGAATTCAACTTTCGAACTTGATGTACTTGTCTTCTGTGGTTCTGTGGGTGTTTTTCTTGTTCAGTCCTGAGACGTGCCTGATTTGAATACTGAGACCTGCTTCTTTATCAAGGTCTTCATGGTTTTCACCTATACAGGAAACCTATGTGAATAGATAAGTATAGGCAGTTTAGAGGTAACCTTTGACACCATTTGCTTGCAGACACTACATTAACTTAAGTATGTGGCGACCTTTTCTATCTAGCGCATTTGACTACTAACACACACTTTGTTAATAGTTAACTTAAGACTTACAATATTAATAAACATTTATCCAACTTAGTGTGGACAGAAACATACTTTGTAAAGAGTGAGGCTGATAAAAAAATGGATGCCCTTTTCGACTCAATCGAGGCATGGGACCGGCACTACAATGCACTGGTTTGTGCATCCTAGTGGCTAGACTGGTGACCAGCTGACCAGTGGCAATTACAAGTTTTGAGCCGGGGAGTTCGGGGAGTTCATACTCAGTGATGGTGTGCTATTGGAAAATCTCACTGCTCCATCTAGGAGGCAATGGAAGGGCATGTAGTTGTGGTTTAAAAAAAATATGTAGCATTATTTAAACTACTTACCAGGAAGATAATAATGTACTTAGCCCCCTTTATTTTATACATTTTAACTAGTTAATCTATATACATTAAGATCACATTATTTTATCTCAAAATAATGACATAGCAGTTAACTTCCATGTTTGCACAGCATCAAGTAAAACCGAATTATGGAGGAGTTTACTATCCGATAGATGCACCCGCAACTTCTTCAGCAATTTGAGGTCAAGACCACACAAACCACCCTTCGCTCCACACGTCCATCAATGAGCCTTGGCCACCCATTTGGACCACTTTTGATAGACACTGACCACTTCAGACTGTGAACACCGCACAAGAGCCGCAGTTTTGGAGATGCTCTGACCTCGTAGTCTAGCCATCACAATTTAGTCTTTTTCAAATCTTTCTGCTTACATTTTTTTGTTGCTTCTAACTTTGAGTAAAAAGCATTCACTTCCGGCCTAACATATCCCACCCACTAACAGGTGCTATAATAATCAATTTTAATAATTCTACCTATCAGTGGTCACAATGTTATGCCTGGTGAGTGAGGTGTGTAACTTCCTCAATTTCAATTAGGAAGCAATAAGGGCGGCACAGTGGCTTAGTGGGTAGCACTGTCACCTCACAGCAAGTAGGTCCTGGGTTTGATCCCCGGGTGGGGCGATCTAGGTCCTTTCTGAGTGGAGTTTGCATGTTCACCCGTGTGGGTTTCCCTCAGGTACTCCGGTTTCTTACCACAGTCCAAAGACATGCTACCAGGTTAATTGGAGACAGTGAATTGTCCTGTAGGTACATGTGAACGACTGGCGCCCCTTCCAGGGTGTTACCATGTGCCTTGCTCCTGTTGAACAGCTGGGATAGGCTCCAGCGCCCCTACCCGACCCTAATTAGGATTTGGGGTTAAAGAAAATGAACTGAACATGAGCAATAAATTATTATTCTTTTTATTAATATCTTTCATCTCTGGGACGTTGCTTTACATTAGCAATGATTACTATTCTGATTATTATTCTCAAATTCCAAAACATTTTAAAGCTTTTCCATTAATTATTTTTATGTTATGTACATTTCATTTTATGTTATGTATTACGTGGTTAACTCCATCTCTATTATTTGAACGCTAAGCAGTGTTTATGCACTGCCATGTGTCATGTTCTAATTTATTAACTTACAGTGTGGCCTCATCTTTACATTAATAAAGCTATGTTTAGATTTCTTGGAACATGAGTGAGAAAGACATAATATATCATATAGTGTGATTTTTGTTCTGTTGTGGCTGGTTAATCCTAGTAGAAATACGAAGCTGAACCATATGTTGGCCTGTATGATGTGGTCTCTAAACACACCAAAGAAGTAAAGAAGTGATGAACTGTGTTGATGGGGAAAGTTCTGCGCTCTGTGGTCCCTGTTTGGATCTGCCGCTATAAACTCTGAAGACAGGGGACTCGAAGAACACTCGACAGACCTTTTAAAAACAACTAGCTATGTTCAGTTTAGGAGTAATATTTTATGTTTCTTTAAATCAACACACGGTGATGAGGTCAGAGCCATTCACGTATTTATGCACTATTTTTATACACAGGATATTTATAGGCTGACACGGTGGTTCGGTGGTCCTGGTTTTGATTACCAGGTGAAGTGAACAAGTCCTATCTGTGTGGAATTTGCATGTTCAACCTGTGTCTTTAAGGGTTTCCTCCAACAGTCCAAAGATGCAAGTGTGGTGAATAGGAGATACAAAAACTAATGTTGTAACCTATCCTGAGCAAAGTGTGGAACCAAAGTGTTTAAAACATGATGTCAAACATAATAAATAAATAAACAAATTTAAATATTTACAATTGTAACCTATTATGACGTTGAGGGTTATGGGCCTTGCTTAGGAGTCCCAACATTGGCCACTTGGCAGTGATGAGCCTTGAACCTGAAAAGTATTTCATCAAGTTGATAACATGAGTAGTAAATCCAATATACAGCATGGTGGCAGCACGGTGGCTAAGTGGGTAGCACTGTTACCCAACAGCAAGATATTCTAGGTCCAGTCCCCAGGTGTGGCAGTCTGGGCCCTTTCTGTGTGACGTTCTTCCCATATTCACATGGAGTTACTCCGTGACCTTTTGTTTTCTCTTACATGTCAGGTTAATTTGAGACACAGAATTGCCCTATAGGTGAATGCGTGTGTGGCCCTGTGATGGACTGCCGCCCTGTTCAGGGTGTTCCTGTGTGCCATGAGTCTATTGAAATGCTGGAATAGGCACCAGCAAACCTAGTACTTATTTAAGGTTAATCTCAGAAATTAAACCAGGCCATCTGAAAGCCTTTTCAAAAATCTCTTATTGTAGGAGTTCACTAACATTTCAAAAACTCCTCAGTTCAAAACTCAGTTCTCCATCTTGCCGAGCCTACATGACGACCTGCGATTTTTCTTACAGGATGGGAAACCCAGGCCGGGAATTACGACCTCTACCGGCCAAATGATAGTCATGCACAGAGTCGAGACATAATACAATCAGGGTGTGGCTATCCATACTAAAGCTAATCCGCTTATAATTGTACAATATATAACTTAAATAGCACCTTTCTCAAACCCAAGGACGCATTTGCTCATACATGAGAGAGAGAAAGAAAAAAAAGCCATTCAAGTTACTGGGAGTAAAATGAGGGAAAAATGAATGTTTTAGCAGTGATTTTAAAGAAGATTAATTTGAAAGAGTTCCAAAGTTTAGGGGCTGCAGCACTGAAAGATCTGCCACTAAAGGTAGAAAATTTAGTTGAGGGGACAGTAAGGAGACCAGAGTTGGAAGAATGGAGACGGTGGGAAGGACGATACAAAAGAATTGGGGAGAAAATGCATAATCACTTATTGAAATGACCTAGCACTTATGCTATGACAGGTTCAGGACAAAGCTAAACATAGCTCCTGTCATGTTAGACTGTCGCCAAGAAAAATCTGGCAACCCTTTTTGAAATGCCGGACAGGATTCAAAAACACTATCAGCTGACTGAGCTGGGATTTAAGTGATATTAGAGAACAAAATAAATAAAGGGTTAAACAAATAGCAACTGAATGACTTCACCCTGAATGTGGTTCTTTTTACTCTTCAGTAAATAATTAATCATTTTCATGACTATGTGATGAGATAATGTCAATTTCCTTCTTTTTCCTCTGGCTTTACATCATCACATAATTATGCATGGTTTGTGTAGGCAAAGCAACACTTTCTTCACTGATGGTCTTCATTTTCTCCTGTGGTTGTTTTCCCGAAACCGCTGTGTAACCGAGCCTCTGATTACAGCATAATTATCAGCTGGTGTATATGGCAGGTATCTCCTGCATCTTCCAATAAAGCTAGCTAGAGTTTCCACATAATGCATCTTACAGAAACCATGGTGGAAATAGTAGTTTTTTTAATACCTCATTCAGTGTCTACCCACACAGGCTCCTTGTAGGATTGAATCCACGAAACCAGTAAAATTCAGTGGTTACCTAGCTGAGAGGCTTTGTGAAATGCAATGGGAGCAAACCCAGATAACCGTCGACTCACTTAGTATCTCCCTAAACACCCATATTGGCCCATTTTCACTTTCCAGGCACGGCAGGGCACGTCCGCTCTGTGATTAGAGCCAAAGACAGTCTTGCTGATGTCACATCTTAAGCAGAAACCCTTAAGAAACCGCAGCCTCATTTTCCAGTGGCTATCTCACTGTGGTTTTGCTCTTCTAATGCAAGGCAAGGGGAGGAATCATTAAAGACCTTTTAAAAGCCGGCGGTTCGTGGCGTTATGGAAGAATTTAAAGCTGTTACGCCCCTGATACTGTTTCTAATTTGACTCATGTTTCTCCGCTTCAGTCTCCAAACTTCTTGAGGTCAGATACATTGCCCGTTTGTCATGTTGCAATTTAATTTTTATGTTTCCTTGACAAAATAGAGGACGCAGTTAAAATGTCATGTATACTTCTGCACACATGGTTTCACAATCATTTAGGTTTTACAGTTTTCTTGAATGAGCACCGGCCGGTGGATTGCTGGTGAGGAGGAGAATCGGACATCAGTGAGTACGGACTGTTGAGCAGCTGAAATCTAGTATCAAGCATAATATTTGCAAAACTTAAACAATCTGAGTTGTTAGTGCCCAAGCTATCAAAAAGTCTAATTAATAGGAAAAGCAATGCAACACAATGCTAAAACCTATCTGTCCCAACTTTTGTTGTGTGTTGCAAGCATCAAGTTTGAAAAGTGTTTATATAAAAGAAAAAGAACGCACTGATGGACAATTTTGTATCTCCAATTTACCTCACATGCATGTTTTTGGACTGCGGTAGGAAAACAGAGCACCCGGAGGAAACCCACAGAGACACAAGGAGAACATACAGACAACACAGAAAGGACCCGGACTGCCACATCTGAGGATCGAATCCAGGACCTTGCTGAGAGGCGACAGTACCTCTTTACCAACTTGGTAAGCCATACACATACAGTATATTACAATGATATAACAAGTTAGGTTTCCTGACTTTACATGTCTGAGTTGTGTTGCTTTGTCCAAACTTTTTCATTCATTCCTTTCATTGTCCTTCTGTAAATATTCAAATCTCTCTTCAACATGCATATTATTATTATTACATAACATTTTATGACGAATTTATATTTAAAATTAGTAGTATTATGATTAATGTACAAAAAGACTTTAATCAGCATTTTGATATTTTGCCGACAGCAGGTATTTAAAAGAAGAAAACTGCTGAGAACATTTTCTCAGTCAGTCCGTGTTTTTATTCACATCTCTCAGCTACAAATGCGCGTGGACAAATGTAGCTCAAATGATCATAAATATGGTTGTCGTACTGCCAAATGGAGGCCCTTGTGTGCACACAGCATGGATCCTGAGAGACAGAACGCACGTCCATGTCTTGTCGCACCACCTCCCTGCAGTGGATGATCATTTGTCACGGGCAACAGCGGAGCGCAACGCCAGCTGTAGGTTTAACTTTCACTTTTTTTTCTTTTTTAAAGTACTAAAGCTTCCTCTCCAATCCCAACTGCCCTGTGTTAAAATCATTTGTGCTTTAGGTAATCATGTTTCCTTATAAATTATGATGCTGGCCGGCTTTACAGTGCGGTGCGTCGCTCTGACATGTAAAATGAAAAAGTAACCCTGCTCTGCAAAATCACTTTGGATGGAAGCAGATTGAAGTTTTGTCTGTTTTCTGGCCATATATTTTACTTAAATACAGTATATGGGAGATACAGAGAGAAAACTACTGTCTGGAGAGTAAAGAAGAAATATCCATCTCTGGATTATGTCAAATCTATAGAACATCCATACCAACCTAACAGTCCCAGCATTTGGAGCAGACATTTATGTTTGGTTTGGTTACTGTACACGGATATCTGGAAGGTAGTCTAGTTGTCAGTTATGCTGTAGATTTACTTTCATAGTTTGTCTTTATTGCTCCTCTTCTAATATGAATATACTGCTCATTTTGGTCAAACACATTCCCATAAATTGTAAAGCTACATAAAGTGATCATTTTCACATGGTCTCGTTTTCCCTGGCTGTATATTAGATATATACTGTTTTTGCATTTCCTTCCGTCGTTGTGCTTCATCTCTACTGATGCCGGAATACACCCTGACTGAGAGATCTCACCTGTATGAGTCGAGATCTGCTTTGTCTACGGAGAGCCACACCCTGATCCCCGTCACTTAACCAAGTCTGCGCTGATGGCGAAGTAGCCAGTACTACTTCAACCGTGATTTCAAAATAAATTGTGAGCAGAGAATCTTGTTCATATTTCATTTATTTGCAATGTTGTGCTTTTCAGTGACAATTTAAGTGTAAGTTTTGATGTTAGCTGAGGACGATGTTAGCTGGTTTGCTAGCGGTTTGTAGCAGTGGGGGTGGATGAGGCTACTTGATGATGTGAGTGTTCACACTTTAGAGGACAGATTATTCAGTTACAATCTTTTTGAGTTAGGTAGCTGCCTAGTTAGGCAAAGGCAGCTGACTAGATTTGAGACAGACCCTATACGTATACAATGTAAATAAATGTAAATATTCTTTGTGACTTCTAGTGAACAGATCTCAAACAAAGTGGATACGAACAACATTAAAATGTTTTATTATTCTTATTAGTATTATCTAATCCTGTCCCATCAACACTTCCTCTTACAAAAACACACAAAAAAATAATGATAAATATAATAATCTCTAAAACGCAAAACTTCCTTTTGTTTGAAACTCATCTGTTGTTAAGTC
>JAYDZG010000009.1:8390142-8401176 GCA_034509265.1 Microcambeva bendego | reverse complement strand
CACACACACACACACACACTTAACCACATGCGTACACGTCACACCTTTGCACCCTATCTTTCCGTTATCACTGAAGTGTGACAGACAGCACTTGGCAATTGACACGTACACTTGATATTATCAGGCCAGGGGAGACATTTAGAGCCCTGACTGATGAGAGCATGTCATTCATGAATTGTTTATCTATGCTTAGTAAAAGTTCTTTCTTATATAATCTCATTGACTAAAAGCATATTGGGTGTGTGGGGGGGCTTGTAAAAGAAGAACTGCCGGTAATTTTGTTAAACGTAACTTGTCAAGTCAGGTTTTAGTGAAAAGTAATCCAGCCAGTGATTCTTACAAAATGTTTCAGCCTTAGGCTTTGTTCATCTGAGAGCACAAGGCCTGGTTGGAAATGATTGCTTTCTCAATGTAGAAAATTATATTAAAATTAGCAGCTTTAAATGAGACAGACATTTACATTTATGTTTCTATTCCAGGGCTATGAAAAAAGGTCCTGCAGCTGGAGTCTATCCCAGCAGACATGCTCTCTCTCTCTCTCTCTCTCTCTCTCTCACACACACACACACACACAAACACTGAAGCTCCCAGAAGCAACCCACGCAAGACACTGGGAGAACAAAATTATTTTTTATTGTTCCCAAATTCCAAAATAAGCATTTCTCCCAGCTGTTGCTAGTAAGGCTTGATGAGAAGCAAGAAATGTTTTGAAGAGTAGTTCAGAAAGAACTACAATTCCCACTGTGCATCCTCTACTTGTTAAAATTATGAAAGGACAAAGCAAATCAGCAATAGTTATGTGCTATAAGGTCTGAATGCTAATTTAAAGTATGATAATAAAGGTGATGCTTGGAGAGAAGCATTTTAGCATTTATGAGCTCTCAAGATAGTAATGCCACGGCCTTTGCCTGTCATCTAATAAAGGTGGTCAAAGGTAGGGAACTAAAACAGGTGGTGGGAGATATCATAGACTCTCGACCTATGGTACAGTACAGTCTCTGCACAAATCTGAGTATTTCTGAGAATAGCAGAGGAAAATGCATTTGGCAAGAGGCTTATAGATGTTTTTGGTTAGAGAATTGTGCAGAACAATGGTCTAAAGCATATGCAAATCCACACAAAGCAAATCAGTGGCCACAGAACCATGATTGTCATAGGAGGTTGTCACAGCTTTTATTGTCCCTAATGTAAAACAGTTACACTTTCAGTGTCCATGGTGAAATAAAGGGCTAGGGTAATTTGAAGTCTTGGTCATGCTATGATAACAAATGTCAAACATTTTTTGCAAAGATCTCATCCATCCAGGAAAGACTTTCAGCATTTATGGGTGTACTGCATGGACTATTCATACCCAGATTGGTTGAGAGGGCCTTCCACATTGACACATGAACCCAGTCCCCAGTAGAATATTGTTACAGTATTGTATAAAATAGTAATGAAACAGCATCCTGCTGTAAATGTACACTTTTAGCAAATATTTACAAATGGACGTTTCAAACAGGACATAAAGCTGCAGTAGCTCGTCTGTGGGTCTTAGTAACTGAAATCTGTTCTTGTCTGCCTCATTGAGCTCAGTAAACATATTCTACTAGAGATGTTTGGCACCGGCGTCTGGCCATGTTTATCTTGTCCTCAGGTCTGGGCTAAAAAGGCTAAGCCTGTCTCGCTTGGATGAGCACAGTCTGAATGGAGCTGCTGAGAAAAAGGTTCAAAGGTCAGCAGCTTTACTAAGTGGATCACAAGCCTAAGTCTTCTTGTAGAAGAACCATGAGTACAAGGTATGCTGTGGTTTATTGAGGATCAAACGCAAAACAAGCTATGATCTGTTGGTTTCATAATGCCTGGTGTAACCTTCCTTTTAAATAGCCTGTGGGGTTAGAATACTTCGTCAATACATATTGATTATTAGGCTATGGGTAAAACATATTTTTAAGAGGGTGGATACAAGTTATTGGCAAACATTAGTTCGTTTCAAAGTTATTTAAGATCCATCCATCCACCCAAAAAACCCTTTTGATTTCAGACCATTTTTCTCATTACACACTTTCTTTTTGTGTTATTCGATGTAAAATTGGCATACTTACCATTTCACCCATCAGCTTACAATTATTTATCTCAGGTTGAGAGATGATTCGTGTCAGAGGCCGGTGCAATGTTTGAAAGCAAACCCAGCAGTGATATTTATTAAGGCAGAACAGTACTGACGCTAAACTGTGGAGTACTGTGAAGAAACCCCACCAAATTTAAGATCCAAAGCAAGTCTGATTGTATTCCATGCAACTCAACTTAATTCACTGGTGAGCTACAATTAACATGTCAATCGGAGGAACAAGACAGGATGATTTTGAATCTGGCCACACCTAAATAATACAGAATAATGACAATGCTCAGTTTCTAAGTATCTAGTCTGTTACTTTGTTTCTTGGTGATTCCTGGTAAATGTTCCTTAGAACAAATTATATGGTAACAGGCATTAACCTCGATCAAATGTGACGTGTACATACACATATGGGGAGGGAGGTAAAACAGTTATCTTTGCTACGGTGAGTATTTAATAAATTACATTTCTCTTCAGCTCATTTAAAAAATACATGATTCCATTCTTGGTCAACAATGGATATCAAAATTAATTCATGTTATCAATCATTTTAAATTAATAAATACATACATCATGTTGCTGTGTTTAGTTACCCTTGCAATATTTAAATTAACTGATTAATACAATTGTTTATATTAAGTAAATTATATGTATTTAATGTGTCAATTGGTTAATGTGTTTCTCCATCCTTGAGATATTCCAGATGTGTTTATATTATATTGTGGTATTTTTCTTCATCCTTGTACTACTGCATTGGGACTCCCAAAACCTTATTTGCTTATGCCCAACAAAATCATGAACATCCCTCATAGACAAACCACTCAAGTCGGTTGTGTATCTCAATCCCATCAAACACATTTTTGATGACCTCACAATGAGCCCCCAGATATTGAAGATACTGTGCTGGCAATCTATGTGTTAAGTAAATAAAAAGTGTGAAATGAGAAAGTCTGTATGTGATTGCCACATGTCATATGAGACATTTCAAATGCAAAAGTACCTGAACAAACGTCTACAGTGTCAGCACGCACAGATGCTTTACATATACACAATATTTAAATATAAAGAGGTACCTGCTCAGGAATGAAGGGTAATTTAAAAATAAAATGAATTTATCATTAATATTTTCTCTTTCTTTTTACTTTATTCCTTATGAATTTGTTTGTCATTATAGAATGCATGCATGTTAAATAGCAAAAGAAATAAGTACTGGAAGAAAGATCTGAATCTGGCTTTTCATTTACCTTCAGTCACACAATAAACTGTATAGCGCTTGTGATTCATAAAGGAATAATTTCCAGGCCATAGAATGCAAAGAACTTTTTTAACATCTTTTTTTATCGTATTTGATGACCAAGCAAATTAGCAACATATTTTAAATATATCCATGTCATTGAGCTCAAGGGTATGTCAAGTGTTTAAGCAGGCAAATGTAAATGATTTGACAATAAGACTTTGGAAGACATTTTAAATGTGACAATGTAACATTAAACAGGTCATGATAAGATTGTCTTTCATACAAAAGATAAAAAAAACTTTGTTCTATGATATAGACAAAAAATACGACCTATTCTATTACATGTATTATTGTCTGTGGAAGAAACACTAATGACAAACGTTAATTATTGCAGTAAATAAAACCAATGTATTGCTTTGATACAATGTGCAATAAACATGCATTTCACACATCATTAACCTGTTTTTTTCTCCCAGCATGCATTAACACATGTATATTTCCCTTCTGTATTAAAAATCATATGTATGTGTGTAAAGAAAGCATGTTATTGTGTTTTTTTTCTCATAAAGCTTATCTCTAAGTGAGGTCATACAGGCCAAGTGGTAGGGGGCTAATCTTTAAGGCAATATGACACAAAGACTGTCTTTCCAGCCTACACCCCTGAGGATGCATCTCTAAGCCTAAGCCCATCTCAGCCTAATCAAAAAGCAGCCCGTAGACCCCTGTGTGATATAAAGCACACATTTAAAACTGATATTAAAATAATTAGAACACACTAATTAACCCTAGAATAAAAGAGCAGTTCCCTCAAGAGCTGGCTTTACAACAAAAGCAATGGTTTTTAATTGTGCTCGAGCAGCAGTGATTCTTAAAACTGAACCAAGGGTCAGGAAATAAGAACAGGCAGGTTTTATTGGTCTTGTTGCTTCCAGTCAGGATCTAATGGCCTTGTTGCTGAGATCAGTATTAAGGATACAAGATTTGCTCTTTTACCTCTGTGTCGTCTTTGTTTAAGGGGATTTTCTGGACAGACCTGTTTCATAGCTACACCGTGAACAAGATTACTGCCACACTCCCATTGGGGGAGGTTTGATGGCCACCCTCTAAGCATCTCAACCAGACCTCCATAATCAGCCTCTATTGTTCAAGCTATGAGGCATCAATTGAAAGACTTAGCAAACACACTCGTATTCTGAATTAGTCTTGGGATCTTTAACAGGTGGCTTTTGTTTTGGAAGGGTTACTCATCTACATGGTATGTCATGATGTAAATGTCAATCGTTAGCCTCAGAATACAAACATGAGGCCCACTGTCTAACAGACGCTGACTTATCATGGCAAAATGCAATGATTAGGTATGAGCCATTCGCAAACATAAATTTAAACATTTTGTGAGTCTAGTTCTTTTGTGGGCGTTTTCAATAAGGCTTAAACCTAAATCAAACCCTTTAAAGAAAGACTACTTGTCTTGACAGTGCAAGCGGAAAGGTCACCTGTTCTGCCTCAAGGCCAGCTTTTTCCATCACTTTAGATCTAAGAACCTATTTGTTGATTCCTACCAGAAGCTCTTAGCTGGTATTAACTTTTCCTGTAAGTGAATCCTGGAAGGCTTTTCAAGAAGTGAGTGAGTGACATGTTACTTAGAATTTGCCCAAGGTTGAGTCTGAGCAATTAGCAATACACTTTGTATAACAAGAAGAATCCTCATGACAATCTTCTACTTTGAGGGGATATGTTCTTTTAATTTATTAGCTTTATGTACGGTTAGTCATGCTGTTATTTTCTTTTCAACATTTAGCAGACGCTAGCAGTACTGTGACAGTATAATGTCTAAACAATTGGGGGTTAGGGGCCTTGCTCAAGGGCTTGTCAGTGTCAACATAGCAGTAATGGGACTTGAACCAGCCCTTCTGGTCACCAGTCCAACACTTTAACTGCTAGGCTACACCTGTTCAATGGTGGTTTGTCCTTGCTTCATCAGGGCATGTTTCCAAACGCATATAGCTTTCTGGGTATCCATAGGAACATTCTTTTATCCATACATCTGCAAAAATTATCCAACCATATTGCTATTTGGCAATTTAAATTGTAAACACAGTGTTCACGAAATCATAATAATAAAACCCCAGGGCCTATGGGTGTTTTGAATTAGAATGAGAACATAAATGCAAATATTATTCATTGATTAGATTTTTTTGTTTCTTAACACAGACCTGCACACTGCAGCCATGATCATTACTAACATTATTGATATTTTATTTTATAGAAGTAAAATAGACCAGATATGACATTATGACAATTGACAGGAAATGTAAATAACACTGATTACCACTTCATAATGACACCCGTAAGTGGGTGGGATATATTAGCAGCAAGTGAACATTTTATACTTAAAGACAGAAAAATTTGGCGAGTTTGACAAGGGCCAAATTGTGATGGCTAGATGACTTGGTCAGAGCATCTCCGAAATTGCAGCTCTTGTAGGTTGTTCAAAGGAAGGAACGGTGGTAAGCCGACAGGGTCATGGACAACCAATGCTCATTGATGCACATGGAAAGAGAATGCTGAGTAATGTGTTCCGATCCAACAGACGAGCTACCACTCAAATTGTTGAGAGAGCAATACCAAGACACTGTTAGCAGGCTGTCATAAGGTTCTGATCTGTGTGTATTTTACTTTCTACATTCTAATTTATTTAAATGATATTATTTATTTATATATTCTTTTTTATTAAGTAATTTAGTTGATAAATTCATTTTGTACTTTTTATTACTGCCAGGTTTGTAAATATCAATTACACATCATTGCTGTCCAATGAAAAACTCCACAAAACATAATGTTACCTAGATAGTTTTTAGTAAGTTTGCTAGGAGTAAACACACAAACACACACACACACGAATGTGGAAGGGAGAAGAGATAGGGTTTTGATGCACTAGCAGCCAATGGAGAAACCATGTGAGATTGTGTGATTTTTGTTTTATCTTTTCATGTCGTGTTCACTTTTACCAACAGATAGAAAGTTAAATCCACAATCCACACATGAAAAAGGGAAAAATTCATTGGACAGCGATGATATACAGTATGTATGAAATGGAAAATCAGTGTACAGAGCACTGTACGATTTAAGAGCTGTAATCATACTTAAATGTAATGCAAGTGCACCATAAACAATTAGCATGAATTTAAAAACCTTCATCACAGCAGAACTTTAAATGTATATTTTGCATGATCTTCCTAATACAGCAGCATCTTTTCATACTTACAGGTGTAACTCTGCTAAAGCTGTGGATGGACCAACAAGACATTTGAGTAAATAATTGTTAAGAGAAAAAAAGTCAGAAAAAAACATCACTTGTGTAAAGTAAATATTGCAAAATCATGAAAGCCCAACAACTCAAAAAGAGCTTACCCAAAAGCACAAAACATATCAGATGTATAATAAGAAAGCTAACAAGTGGTATAATAAGAAAGAAAACAATATATTACATAAGCAAGGTCCTGGTGACTATTCCTATTTGTCTCCAGAGACACTGTTTGCACTGACCAACCAGCCTGAGGTGCATTAGTCACGTATTAATGCACTTCACAGCTGCCATTGAGACAACAATAACAAGGTAAAGTGGCCAATATTTCCATGAGGCTGCCAAACCAATGGCAAAAAGTAATTTACAGTGAATTCAGAAAGTACTTAAGAATTGACATTTATACCCATCGGTCTAGACGTAATAACCCATAATGACAAAATAAAAACTCTGAACTAAATTGTAACTGTTACTGTAATTTGTTAGAGATGTTATTTTTCTGATACATTAGAGTAACACTTTAGACTGTGGTCAGGTGCATCCTGTCAGCTTTAATTAGAACTCAACTGTTAGAGTCTACTTCATGTAATTTAAATGAATTGCATACATTTGGAAGCGCACACACATAGGTCTATAAGGGCTCCGAATTTACACTCTATTCATAACATGTCATAACAAATAACAAACCAACAAAAGGTTTTTGGATGGCTGTGAACACAGTGGCCTCAGAAGTCAAGATATGTTTTGTTTATATACAATGACAAGGCATACAATTATGACCAAGGAAAGGGGAAGTGAATAACACTAATTATCTCCTCATCACAGTACTTGATAGTGGGTGAGATTTAAAAGGCAGCAAGTAAAAATATCATTAACGTTGATGTGTTAGAAGCTGGGAAAATGACTAGGGCCAAATTTTCATTGCAAGATGAATAGTTCAGAGCATCTTCAACTGGTCTGCAGTGATCAGTATGCTACCGTAGCTAAAATAGATGAAGAAGTTAATGTTGGTTCTGATAGAAAGGTGGCAGATTACACAGCGTATCCACAGATGAGTTGTTTTGGATGCAAAAGAGGGGCCAACACAACATTAGGAAGGTCATAATGTTATGCCTGATCAGGGTATGATTTCAAATCTAAAAGAATACATTTAGGTATTAATGGTTTGTAATTAATGGTTCTGTTATAATGCTTGATTGGACTAACACAGCTCGTGGTTTTACTTCATGCTGTAATGAAAAAAAGACTTTCTTTTGTTATACTAAATGAGGAAACAATTACCTATTACCTAGCATTAAGCCATAGACAAAATTGATTTGGATTTTGATGTGATGATTAATGGGTTACTTTAAATGATTCATGATATCCCTTATGGAACAACCCTTGTGATTGTATCTACATGGCAACATGCATATTTTATACACAATGAATTTACATTATTTACAAAAAACAAATCTCAAATATTTCATTTATATATAACCCCCAACGTTTATCACTCATTTATCCAAACAGTTTTTTAACCAGCCGTCGCACACATTATCCATGCTGAAGTAGGATGAAATCTTTTGTATATTAAGATGCTGTATGTAGATCAAAGGTAGATCATAATGCGTCAAGTACTCTTCAAAGTTTGTCTCTGCATTTGAGAGATTTAGCAGTTCTTAAGGTTCTCCAAGAAACAGTACATTAATCGATCCTAAGCATGAAATGCTTATGTACATGAATGACCGTTCTGCAGATTGTTCTCAGCCCAGCTGCTTTTTGGCATAACTGAGAGAGCAGAGAGATCCATTGTGCAATGATTAATTCAGAATCAGAGGTCGGATATAGTGATAAGGAAAATCTGGCTGCCTACCGACTCACATTAAGACATCACAAAAAGATAAGTCGAAGGGCCTCAAAACTAAAATAGACACATTTGTAGTATGCAGAGTGCTTTCAGTGTAATGTGTACTTTTATAGTAGATTTTGAAAACGAATTGAGCTACAATACATGGCCAAAAGTACTCTAGGGTCAAAAGTATGTAAAAACCTCATCAGGCAGAGGTACTTAAGAATTATCCTGTCTATAATTTTAATTGGGTGTTCAGAAAGCTTATGGTTGCATCTCAGCATAACTGGAATGGTGTAAAGCACACCACTATCGACATAGTAGTGGAGTCATGTGTTGCAATTATGGTATTCTAACACATACATCAGGATACTACCTACTTGAACATATGATGCACTCTGTACAAATAATAGTTTAGTCTAGGTTTGGTTATTTGGGCATAAGCTCTTACTCCCGGAAATTCTACACTATGTTATTCTGGGGAGCTTGGAATTTGATTGTTGACAACTAATTGTAAAGGATCCCAAACATGGTCTGGTTTAAAAAAAAACATGGCCTACACTAAGTTCTGGTTTCCATCCTGTCCAAGCACATATTATTGCTTATCTGAAACGAATCTTACTAAAGCTTATGTGGTTACAGTATAAAGAAGTGAATCTTTATGGTTGTGAAATACTTCTCAGAAGAGTGCTGGTGATTGTAACATAAATGCCAATGTAATATCTATGGATTTCCATTTAATGTTTAGGGGTCCACTTACTTTTGGCCATATAGTGCGAAATCAGTAAACTTCATATCTAAATGTATCTGGTGAAAGTTCATTGCATTGACATTTGAAAGCAATTGGTCAAAATCTTAGTAAAACGCGGTGGTACAATATAGTCTATTATATAGTCTATGAAAATTTACTACATAGCATCATTATCCAGAAGATGTCCGGGTATCCAGGCTTTAGGATTTACTGGTACTGGTTGTCCATGCTGTGGTACATAACATATCTATATACAAATACAGTAAATAGAAGGAAGACCATATTGATCAGAAACTGACCACCACAACCATGATTGGTTCCAGAAGTAATGATGTACAATATGTTCTTGAAGAAAGATGTTTATCTGCAAATCTGAGGATTCCTTTGCTGGAAGACACTGATTAAACAGTGATGATCTCTCTGGAAGCATCGTTTTCTGATCTAATTACAGTTTCATGCATTTTATCACCTGAAGAAAAAGCTCAGATCATTTCCTCCTGAACGTCTTTTATTCTCCATTAAAATGTTTTTTCGAGGAATATAAGAAAGGATGAACTGAAATAGGCAGAAGGCATCGGAGTAGAGTTGAATAGAGGAGCATCTACAGCGCAGTTGTGCTTGTTGGAAAGCCCAGGGCCACACGTCAGCTCACTATGAAATCTGCAGAAAAAGAAATGTAAGAAACAACATTAAGGAAACATGACTCAATCCAACATTAATCTGACCCTTCTACGAGGGCAGTAAGCATGCATATCTTTGTATAAGAGAGCTTTCTTGTTCTTGAAGCCTACAGATGATAAAGTCTGACTCATCACTCTTTGGGAGGTAGTTTCCCACTGCTGTAAAGAAATGACCGCCCTGTAACTGGGCTGTAACTGTCACCCACACTAAAATTAAGAGTGACAGAGGTTCCTGCAGAGCAACTCTATTATCAGTTTAAATCGAAGGCACCTCCACTGAGGCATGTTCACTTTGGTTTTATGATTAATGCACTAAAACTTTAGCACTGCTTATTTTTACAGTTAATGAGCAAGACTATACCTAGGTCTACCTATAAAATTATTGTATACGGATACATTAAAATAAATATTTTTTTTGTAGTTGAACTGTTAACTCAGCACTATGTAATCACTAGCCATTCAAAAAGCAGTGAAGCAAGGAGAGTAGTGGATTAACTGAAAAACTGTTGTCAACCGGAAGGTAGAGGGTTTAAGCCTCACCACAGGATGTCTATATATATTCTATATATATACCCATAGATTTCACATAGATAGATAATTTTACTACACTTAAATACAGACTAGAGGTGTCATTCCCCCCCTCTCTATCATACCTGGACCAACTCCGTCCAGAATCCATCATCACCACATTCATCACTGTGTGGGGCAGCTGAGCCACCAAACATGACATCAAGAGAGTGCAGCGCATCATCAGGGGCCGCTCCTTGACGCTGAGCGTCTATGGGGGTGAATGGAGCTCTGGGTGGGTCTATCTTGTTTAGCCAGTTTAGCCATGTTTACTAGCAAATATTGCAATTATATTGGAAAAGCCCAAGAAACCATTTTTGGAACTTTTTGTTTTACAGTATACTGCATATATGAACCATATGTCTACTGACTAAAATCAAAAAGCTATAAAAAATAAAATGTACTGATAAAACTGAAAATGTTTATTGACTGAATAAGCCTCGTAGAAACTGCACAGGTAGAGAAATGATTACTGTATATCCCAATTAACTAGATCAATTTTTAACTAACATTGTAACAATGAAGCTATCATTACTTAAAAAAACAAAGTATGAATTTTATCCAAC
>JAYDZG010000009.1:8323968-8337428 GCA_034509265.1 Microcambeva bendego | reverse complement strand
CTAACACAGGTGTCAGTTGTCAACCTATGTCTACCCTTTAAAAAATTCAACTCTGCCCTTTTATATTTATTGAAATTTATATGTATCCAATTCTGCAACTGTAATCGGACACTTGTGGTGAATCAACTTAACTTATTTGTGTTTGTTTACAGGCATGTAAAGGTTTTCAAATGCCAGTGCTTTGAGCTCCTGGGACCTTTGTAAAGCAAGAGAGTTCCCCCACTCCCTTAACCCCAGGAATGTTGTTCTGACCAAGAGCTTGACAAAATCTGTCAGGCCGCAGACGTCCGCTAACCACAGATCGGGATGAAAGTCGGCTACAACTTTGCCATTGTGCTTAAAGAGGGGTTCCATGCTGGATCGATGGAGGGGGTTGAGATAGCAGCGATAATGCAGCGTCAGTAGAGACGGTGGAAGCGGTGTAATGCTATATGGGTTCAGGAAACACGCGGGAAGTCTCGAAGCTTCTTGTAGCGAGCAGAAATGCCTAGCTCAGGATAAGCTTATGGGCCCCATCAAAGGAAACAATAAAATATTAAGGGACACTGGATACCTTGTCTCCTCTGGTTATGGACCTAAGGACGTAGGGCAAGCTGTGTGTAAGCATGTGTGTGTTATATAAGGGTGAGTGGTTAAACAGGTTGGGAAGATGGTCAGGATAAATAAAATGGACAGATGTTTTTTGTTCACTTTATATAATGTTATTAAACATTTGAAAAAGACACTAGGGACTTCCTTCCATTCCTTCTCACAACACCTAGTGGGTACCACAGCAATAAGCTCTTGGTTTCAATTCCTAGGTGGTTTGGTTCTCCCTGTGTCTGTGTCATGCAGTCAGATGGAGATCGTGTCTGTCTGTCTGTCTAGAGACCAGTGAACGACACTTTTTTGCATGATTAATATAAAGCGTTTTAAGTAAGCCTTCACAAAATATTGAAAAGGTAAGGTTCTTTAAATAGTTAAATAATATTACACACTGTAGAGGGGAAATTTGCTTACAATCTCTTACAATTACTCTTTAAAGTACATTGCTTTTAGAAATTGTAATAAACATGCATGAAAGGCATTAATGGAAGGTATTTTATCAAATGAAATAAAGGTGGTATTTTATCAAATTAATATTGAGGTGTTTAAAAAATGTTCACATTGATTTGGAGGAAGCCAGATCCGCTTTGACCCAGACAAAGATAAAATGGTAGTAAAACGTGAATGTAATGATTTACCTTATTATAACATGGTATTTTAGATTTTTCCTTTTTATGACTTTATTTTCTGTAGTTGATTAAAAAGAGAAAGAATGATGTTTTAGCCAGTCCATTAGATGTCATTTACACCTGCATTAGCATGCAACCTGTGTCTGGATATCAATATCTGTGGTACGAACGATCGGATTGTGACCTTGGATTTATGCTTTGTATTTATATGCATGTCCATGTATGCACTGTGATTGGATTTTGTCTTTAGCAATATGTAAATAAGGTAAAAGGATTGAAGAATGTAGAGTAAAAAAAGCTTTTTTATTATAATAATGCATTTTGAAAGGGATCTAATCATGTAGGTAGATTTCACTGATCCAAATCTATTCTGATCACTGTGTATCTAATGTGAATTGTACTAATGTTAAAAGAAAATCATTATAAAGCATGAAAACAATAATATATTTCAAATACATTGTACTGGTGCATTTTAAAATCAGGCAGTGGGTGGAGTTGGCCCAAAAGTTCCTCTAGCCAAAGGTACCATAAGGCAAAAATGAATTTCAAAAGTTTTAAATAGCAGAATAGAACGACACAATTGTAATCGGACAAGGAGAATCAGAGGAGGAAAGAGATGTTCACTCGAGTTTATTTTCTTTAACCGGTCCTAATTAGGACCAGGGAGAGGTGCTGGAGCCTATCCCAGCTCTTCAATGGCTGCAAGTCACATGGTAGCATCCTTGATGGGGTGCCAGTCCATCACAGGTACCTACAGGACAATTCAGTTTCTCCAATCAACCTGGTAGCATTTCTTTGTCTTTGGTCTTTGGACTGTGGGAGTAAACCGGAGTACCTGGAGGAGACCCACATAAACACGGGGAGAAAAGATTTACCAAGCAAGTATTCACACATAATCTAGTATTCATACCTTTCCAACAAGGTACTCCAGTAATGGGCAACAAATGAGCTGTAGTTTTTTTTAACTGTGTTAAGTGTTGTGTTACTAATAAATTGATTATAATGATAAAGTACTATTTATAATACCGTAGTAAACAAAATAATTTGCAAAATTATACATTAAAATGTAAAAAATAAGATTAACAGAAGATTTAGGTTGTACGCTGGTATACAAGTACACTCATCTGCCATTTATAGTCTTGTCACCTTAGATTAGGGCTGGATTTAGCTTCTGTGTCCTGACCTGGCATCCTTGACCATCAAATATAACCATTGCAGCAATCCAAGAAGTAAAACTAGTTCATACTAGTCTTTTGGTGCTTAGTAGTTCGTAGTCTGGGATTATTTAACAGTTGAGGTTGCATGGCTTACAACGTGTGTGTTTGCAAAGTGTTTTGCTACAGGCAAGCTACATCTTATTTGTTGCCCATCACTGGAACTGGTGTGAATACTTGGCTAGGTAATTTTTTTAGCATGGAGTAGGGCTCTGGATTCCAGCCACCCCCACCCACAGACACACACCCTTCTCAAAATTAAACCAACATTTTTTGTTTCTAAATAAATCCAATTCTAACACAAATATGATGTTGTAATAAACCCTCTGGTTCAAAAACACATTCGAAAATTTGTCTGTCATTAAGCTTTTAAGTAGTCATATTTGGGTACCCCTGTACCTTCTCTTAAAATAATGTCCGGTGTTAATGACATCGACATGCCAAACCAGATGGCAGGCTGCTAGCTTTGGCATCTAGGCCCTAGTTGTGTCACTGCTTAGTGTTCCAGATGGCTTTTGAGACTTGTTTGGCCATGGGGGAATACATATGTGGGTTTGTCATTGAGACCGGGTCAGCAAGGACTCTGCTTTGGCAAGGTAACATTTTGTTTATATATAGAACAAAATGATGTATTCATGGTCAGTAGAAATCCAAATCATCATTCCACTAAAGGAATTGCACCAAAAATCTAAGTAAAAAAATCTAATCACAGACTGAAGTGGCTCAATGGTGTGTATGGTTCCCATGTGTCTACAATTATGCACTCTAAACAATGTCTGGGCATCTTCTTGATGCGACATTAGATAGTATCCTGGGGGGATCTCCTCCCAGACCAGGATTAGGACATCAGTGAGATCTTGAACAATGTGTGACACTCAGGTGCACTGATACATACCGTCCCAGAGGTTCTCAATTGGATTCAGGTCTAGAGAAGACCAGTCATTGGCATCAATGCCTTTGTAATCTCATAACTGCTTACACACACACACCAGGGGGGACCCACCCATTCCACTAGAGTAAGGTCGCTCTGATGATCATTTTATGGCTGACAGTTCCTGTTCCTTCTGTACCTCACTTGTTTATTGCCCAATGTCCTGGTACATTTTCCACACTCTTGTAAACAATATATAAAAAATAATTCAGACACAAATGTTACTGCTACAATAATAAATATATCAGTTCAAAGCACCTACAATGAGATACAGCCAGGGTCGGTGCTGGAGAAGACTGGACTAGACATAATTATATCTAAATATCTATATGCATTTTGCTGTTTAGCATAAAGGGAGTCTGTTAGGCTGAAGAAAATAAACGTGTGGATATGTGATTGATGTAGTGGTTGGAATCATGGGTGAGGGTACCTATACATTTATATTTATTTCATAAAGCAATTTGATTAGAAACAATTTAAATGATTAATGTTTTGCATTTCTTAGTTTCTTGAGATTTATACCGTACTGTTAACAAACAATTACTATTTGAGCCTCTACCAAACAGTTGAGATGATCACAAAATAATGCACACAGCCATTAAAACTGGACATGTGATCAGTAAAGTCCCCAGGATGCACTATAGAAGGATTAACTTCATGGCATACAATAGCTGAAGGACCGGCTGGTGATGTCCTGGTAGTAGATTCCACAGGATGCCTTCAGATGTCTTGTGGAATCTGTGTCTCTGTGGGTCAGAGCTGTTTTGACAGCATATTAGGCGGGTGATCTCATTATCCCACGCTACCCTGAGGTCCCCCACCGTCACTGACAGACCTTAGGGTAGCGTGGGATTCTATCGTCTTTCCATCACTCACTTTTTTCACTACCAGACCATGAAGTGTGACATTTTTGTAATTTCATTAAAAAGTACAGGAATTTTTTATTTCTCATTTTGTAAGCCGTACTACATATTGTCAGATTTCAGCTGTGATTACTTACAATTAGAAATGTGATAGAGTGAAAGAGAAGTCCTCACCTACATTTAACTACCTTAATTAGATCTAGAACATAATGAGGAAAGACAATATCATTATGCAGGCTGAGTCTGAACTCCCTGGTTCGAATCTTAACTTTGCCAGTGGGCTGGGTGTCACCCTAGGATGAACAAATCAGTACATTGTAGTGCCAGTCCCAAGCCCGGATAAATAAGACGATTGCGTCAGAAAGGGCATCCGGTGTAAAATCGTGCTGAATTAAGCTGTCGTGAATCCAACCTCTGTGCGCTCACATGTTTGTTTTCACTGGCAAGCTAATGCCCCCTCACTGTGTGGGGTCTTCTGCTGATTATCCAGTGCTACACCTCATCTGAGGTAAAATGCTCATGGCATCTATGGGAACAGATGTGGTTCAGTCAGTAGAGGTGATTTGTTGGTTCATTGTTTGTGGATATTTATGATTAGTTTGCTTATCATGTTCATAATTCTTTTCTCGCATTTTTGGGTCTTTACACTCTTGTAATGCTGACGTGTGTCATATTGTCTAGTTCATATAACATTTTAGCATAGTTCATGTTTAGATTATCATTTAGCATTGGTTGTGTGTTATTATTAAATGTTATCGTGTGTGTCATGTCTATTTGCTACACAATCATTATTATTTTTTGCATTTTTTTCCTTCATTCACTCATTCATTCAATTTGTTCATTATAATCCCATATGAACAAGTGAATTATTTAGTACAGTGACTGCAAAATGTTTCATTGCTGATGTTGTAAACATACTGAAGTAAACCACAGCCACCTCAAAATCTAGTAGAATGTCTTTTCGTTTTCATCAGCCACTTTATTTTGATCAGGGTCACATCAGGTCAGGGTTAACAAGTTAGGGTCAAAGGGTTTTGGTAAACCTTTCAAAAATAGAATAAAGAGACCAACTGAGCTTTGCATGTCCAGAATTTTATAAAGAGCCCATGGGCTTTAATATGGATTTGACTATAACAACTTCCAATTTTCTGAAAAAGCTTTTAATAGGATTTTGTATTTTGAATTGTCTGTGGGAAGCCACCCCATTTAGTCAAAATGACATTTACGAGGTCAGGCAATGATGGCCATTACAAAGGGCCAAGAACGTAATCGATGTTCTAATTCATCCCAAAGGTATTTAGTGGAGTGGGGGTCAGGGCGCAGTCCAGGCCAGTGGAGTTTCTCTATGCATGAAAAAAAATTAAATGTGATCATGTAATCACAAAAAATGTTATATGTTAAGTGAAGTACGTTTCATTTTAGAAGGCCATATGGAGTTCTGAGCCAGATAAAAAAAAACAGCAGGAGAGATGGTGTGCCTGTACTAAACGAAACAGAGTTTAAGAAAAACTGTACACACAAACTGGGAATTTCCTCAAGAGACCACGCTCTACAACTGTAGAAGTGTATCACGTTGGATATTAGTTGATCCCAGATGAAATCGAAATGGTACACAGAGAGGTTTTATTATTGCAATATAGCCAGTTACAGTAATAAAGCCTTTCTGGCCTAATAATGCTTTACAGCATAATCAATATTTACTGGGGCCTCTGCCGAGAGCTCGGCCACGCTCAGTTGTATTGAACTGAGGGACGAATAAGAAAGCTTCTGAGCCAGCTGAATGGCCTAGAACATGAAGCATTCAATGTCTTTCCTGTCCACTTCTGGTCAGTTGCCTTAGATGCAACATCCTAAGTTCAAAGGGCAAGGACGTGACTGACAGGAAACCGCTATCCAGGATTCCTCAAGTCTCAAACTGACATCGAAGAAAAGGAAATCTATTTCTATTATAATGCTAATACAATGAATGCATCATTGACTTCAGTGTAGCTCGCTGCGAAGCAAAGCCGATGAATATTCAAAACAAAGTAATCTAAGAATGGACTTCTAATTAATATATCACGTGTTTCTGCCATCCATCCATCCATCCATCTAATGGACGTGGGATCTTCTGAAACTTTTCACACTTTTAAATTTTAGAAAGTGTGAGGGCACGAGGAGTAGTAAATGATTGTGTCATTGAGAGATTGTGTCAAAAGAGCTTATTGGCCAGATTTAGTCCCATTTGGCTTCCCCCCTTTTGAACTGCTCAAAGCAGTTTTAAGAGGAAAAAGCTTTTTAGGTGAAGTGAAAGCAGTGGTGCATCAGTGGCTACATGCTCAACCAGTGCTGGTGGCATGAAAAAGGCACTGAAAATGCATTTCAAAGGATAACTCTCGTATAACCCACAAAATTTCATTTTCCTTACCTTTCATCAACATTAGCTTTTTCCTTGACGCATATGTAGCAGGATTGGCTGGACAAGTAATATATGCTTAGACATGGCAAACATGCCTGTGTAGGTGTCCAGCCACCTGATAGCATAAAAGAGATTTGAACTAAGAAGTTGGAAGATTGTAAAAATCATGGAATCATGTTTTTAATAAATAAATAAAAAATAAAATATGTAACTTTTGATGCAAATAATTATATGATTAAATGCCACAATTATTCTATGATTTATTTATTAAAAATATTTTTAAAAGGGTTTTTATCTCATTGTATATATTATATTTTGTACTATATATTGTATAGCTAACAATGTATTGTACAATATAGAATTGTTATATATTACATGTTATTTACTGTCATTGCCAAAAATCCAATGGTTAACCACTGATGTACTTCTGTTTTCACATCATCATCACATGAAAACCTTCTTTCCCTTGAAAACATCCAAATATATAATTTTGTTTTTGCTTTGTTCTGAAGTGCATGAAACACACCTTGAAATTCTCACCTTGCTGAAACCACTCCCGCCAGCCTTGCATCGGCCATAACGATTTATGCGGTAAGTGATCTGGCCAGTATCGATTTAAACTGTCAGCACTAACTGGACATCAACCTTGCTATCGTATCATGTGTGGGGTTTGTAATTCAAGTGACCGCAGTCTCGTCTTGCTGGTCACCTCTAATCAAAACTGCTCCACTAGTTCAACTATGATGACCTGCATGCTCTGGTCAGCATTTCAGAATATGTGATTTATATAACTACAATATAGTTCCAATATACAGTACGTGGTCAAAGGTTTGTGGACAACTTGTCATTAAATCGGGGTGTTATTGTTACACCCACTTTGTCACAACAGTGAATATAATAAATGTGACGCTTCCGACATTGTGAAAGCATTGAGAGGAAAGATCTTTTGTGTTACAGCGCAAGGCCAGATCCGTACATTCCTAGTATTGACACGTTTTATGTAAAGGAACTCCAGAGCCCTGCAGAGAGCCCTGACCTCAACCTCTTTCAACACTGTTGAAATAAACAGTGAAATTATTATTATTAATATTATTATTATTATTATTGTTGTTGTTGTTGTTAATAATAATAGTATAATAATAATAATAAAAATAACTAACAATAATAATAATAATAATAATAACTAATAATAATAATAAATATTATTGCTAGAAGCATAATTTAATCAGCACCGTACAAGAGCATCCATGCTAGATGTTGAGAGACCGAAGGCGTTAAAAACATGGTTTCGTCCACTGAGAGATCTAAAAAAACAGTTGGCATCAACTGAAATTTGGAAAGCTGCCACAGCAACCATATTAATACTGGGAAGGAAAAAAGCAGTGGCAACTGAAGACACCAAACAGCCCACAATCTCGTTTACTACTGCTCTTTTTCCTTTCCAGTCTTTTAGTGGGTAAACTGTAGCACCTTTTTGGGTTGTTCAGTTCAGAGTTTCATATGGTTACTGTGAAAACATCGGTCCATTTTTTTCTATTGTTCCTTAGGGTCATAATTTGCTCGTGGACCGAAAAGCTGGGTTAAATGCATCCAAGCATTCTCAGGTTCGGGTCTTATTTGCGCTTCCTGAGTTCCTGCCCCAAGACCATCTAGCACGGTTTGTGGCCACTTCATCACGCCATAACAAGCCAACAGTTATTTATTCAGGCATATGAAATGTCGAATTGCATTCCATAAACAGCAAACATATGGCAAATATATGTAGACAGCCATGCAAAATCAGCACCCGGATTTCTTCAATAAAACTTTCATTTGGAGTTAACTGGGCCGCATGAGATATTTCTAAAACCACTAATTCTCTACCGGTCCTTGCGTCTGACAATCAACCCGCCTAAACACTTATCAGTGGCTGCAGAGCCCTGGATGGGGCCTGATTATTTCGGTCATGAGGCCGTTTTGATTTTCGACAGCCTGCACATTTGCACTATTTACGGGGGCAGAAATGGGCGAAAACTCCTCATGCAGAACATATTCAGAGAATGTGCACTTGCAAGGGACTTCATGTTTGGAAATGATTTGCAGGTACATACATAAACAGCCCCTTAACCCGGGGCACGATAAAGAGGACTTGTTGAAACTCAGACGGGCAGCCGGGGGAGGGCGGCGGGAGACGTGAGCGAGGCTTACGCGCTGCTATTCAGCCGTCATGCTGCTCTGTGATAAGGAGACACTGAAGCTTGTTTACATGCAGCAATGGAAAAAAACAAATTGAAAAATTTCCGTCAGGAACGTCGATGCATATCAAATCAGGATTATTTTAGCAATAATCATCGTGCCGCCAGTCGGCTGCTAATCTTCACTTAGTCAGAATTCAAATTACACGGTTATGTTTACATTGCTGGTACAGCCAGGCCGAGAGTGAGGCTTTCGAGGGACCCTATCCCACACCCAACCCCCGCCCCATCACATACTTCAAATGAAATAAGGAAAATAAATGTAATAAATTTGCCAACCTTAACAAAATAAAGAAAAAGCAAAAAAAAATAACAACGTTTGACTACTCTATCATACAGAACAGACAAGGATGTGGTGATGTTAATATTTGATGGTGCACATGTTTGAAAGCGAGGTGCATTAAGTGCGCATCCTCAAGCCTCTCAGGCCGGCTGCTCTGGCTCGGATTGCTGCTGTTTATCACAGCGGGCAGCGCTGGCATCCAGAGACGACACATTATCCCCGATCGAGGGCTGTCAGTCAGCGCGAAGGGCCGCTAGCACTTAGCACAGGATGCAGGGCTATTGTTCTGGTTTGGGGATCCACAGAGGCACCGAGACACAAGGTTATGCACTTCCTCTCTGGGTAAAAGTGAGGCGTTTTAACAGTGGAAGACTCACAAAACTGAACTGATTGAACCCTAAACTAAAACCACACATCGATTAGTTTATCTGGTGCTCGGTTATTTATTAAACTGGGTTTTACACAGCTGATAATGTTAAATAATAATGACTACGTTTGACGGCGGCAGCGCAAGGCATCTTGTGGTGGTTGTATAAGGTGTGGAAGACATTATTAAAAAAATTGTGTATGAATACATAATTTTCCAGACTAAGCATCTGAGGGAGCAACTTGATCATCTTGTTTGGTCCATTTAAATATATAATAAGAATTATAGTATTTATTGGTTGGCACAGTGACAAGAGTGTAGCAGAACGGTCCTAGGTTAAGTCCCCAGGAGGGCCAATCCGGGTCCTTTCTGTGTGAACTTTGCATGTTCTCGCCGTGTCTGTCTGTTTCCTCTGGGTGCTCCGGTTTCCACCCACAGTCTAAAAACATGTAGTCAGGGGAATTGGAGACACTAGGAGAATGTTTGTGTGTTTATGTGGTTAAGAACATGAGTGAGTAATAAATAATAACAATTATAATTATACAAATAATAATCCACGGAGGCAGCTGTGGCCTGGTGATTAGAGAGAAGTACTTATGATCAGAAGGTTGCCAGCTCGATTCCGAGAGCCGAGGTCACAAGTGAAGGGCCCTTGAGCAAGGCACCTAACCTTTATCTGCTCCCTGGGCGCGGTGGCTAGGGCTGCCAACCACTCCGGGTATGTGTGCTCACTGCCCCCTAGTGTTCACTAGTGTGTATGTGTGTGTTTCACTGCACGGATTGGGTTAACATGTGGAGGACAATTTCACTGCACAGTGATGAAAAGAGTATCCTAAATCTAAATGTAATAATATATAAATATATATATAGTATATAACTTTTTGTGTACTTTGTTTTGGTGATGACAGTATATGGTGAGCAAAATGTAGGCAAAATGTAAATTTACAAAAAAAAGAAAAACTATTTAATCCTTTTTTGTGTCTTTGAGTCTTTTTTTACTTCTTTGTCAGTCACGCTCTGGCAGAGCTGAAACCATACTAAACGTTTACTTGTTTCTCTCACTGTGTCGCTGCGGCTCTAACCACGCGAGGAATAGCTGTGAGAAGACGAGGCCATGATTGCATCACTTCCTCTAACTGTGGGTGGCAGAAGGTCACTGCACTGATAGCGCTCAGGCGTCTGCAAGAGATCACGCACAAGAGCAGGCTGAAAGAAGTATGAAAAATCAATAAGCTTGACTCACAGGTGTAATGCACGGTCTGAGCAGCAAATCTGACATTCTGAGGGATCGCTAACCGTATTTGGCTTTTGTGGAGGAGTAGCTAAATAGAAGCTTTTACAGAGAAAATGTGGAGATTGCTCACAGAGGACTGAGGTGAATTTACATTGGGCAGAGAAAGTCTTTTTTATGTTTTTTATTAAATATCTCAAATCCCCAAAACAGGTTAACTATGAGTGTTGACTATTATCTTTACATGATTCTCCACCTAATTAAACCCTATTAAAATGTATGGGGGCACTAACAGACAACAAAAGTCAAGAATTCCGTAACATCACAAGATGGTCTTTGGAATATTGTGAAATAAGTACACGCCACTGCAGTTAGTGGGCATTGGGCCAGCAGTTTTGGTCTGGCCGAAAATATATGGAGCTGCTTTGCTGCTGACTGCCTACATAGGCAGCTGCCTAAGTAGAATTGTAGTGAGATATTGACTTGCACTACTTAGACCATGATTATGTCAGTGTGTGCTTACTAAGAAAACATATTTACCCTCGGGTCATTCAAACCAATGAGATGAGGTAACACAATACGCTAGCATTGTCACTGAAAATTTTCAAATAAATGAGACTTGTATATATGAATAAAAAAATGATCATTTATTTACATTTGAATGATCTTGATGCACCATGTTCGTCCTCATATCTATATTTCTTTTTTTGTGAGAAAAGTTGTGCCGCACTGAATGCTGGGATTGCCTTCATCACTGAAGAATTAGACACATCCTTGTTCTTCAATCATAATAATGGTCAAATGTAAGGTACCTTAATAGGCAGCATTTAAGCTGTCAAATAATCAAGGTTTCTTTCTGTAATGTTATAGGAGTTTTCCATGACCACTGTCACCTTCGCTTGGCTCAACAGGAGTTTTTGGTCAGTTGGTCCTGCATTCAAAGCATGATAAAAATAATTTTGACTCAACCTCACTTGACTTACACAAAATTTCTTAATAGAGAAATTACCAAAACAAAGTCTTCTCACAATGAAAAGACCACCATGATTTATCTAAACTAGAATTCTGTAGTAGTTGTGCCATTCCTTTAAAATGAAGTTTTTAGCACTGTGAATTATTTTCCATTATTCTTGCTTTTGTTATTATTCCATATTATCTGATCAAATTTAGACTATAATAGAACGAAAGAACTGAAATCGACTCGGGACTGAAGTTATAGTTCAGTTTATTTTTGATGCAGTTTAGTGGGAGCGTGTGCAAATGACACATCGAATATAGAAAGCCAAGTTATGCATTCAGTATATAGGCATATGTCACCCTTTCGGGTGGAACTTGCACCTCGGCAACATCCCACACATGTGGTATCTTGTACATCCAAGTTTACAGGAACGGCTTCAGAATTATTGTAAACAATGAACAGGACAGGAATGAAAACGCACACATCATGAGAACCTTCTTTTGCTCTGCATTCAGACCATTAGTAATGTGACCAATATGTAAAAAAAAGTACATATTATTTCAGGTGATAGTAATGCATCAAAGACTATGGAATAAGAATCAATATATGATCCCCTTTCAGCAAATCAAAATATTAATTTAGTTTCTTCCACATATATCTGTTGAGTGTAAGTACATAAGTAGCAGTAGTAGATTCAGGAGCTGCTCATTTTTTGATGTGGGATTTATGATGTCAGTCTAAAAGGTCTACTCCACTGATGGGCTCCCCCATACTTTCTTTCTGAATTTGTGTGTTTGTATCTGCTTGTGATTCAACGTACAGAACAACTACTGAAAGAGAAACTACACCTACATTGAAACGATATACCAGTCAGATGCTTCTGATAGTTTTACGAAGTTAAAGTCAAGCCACTACTGCAACACCAAGTGGGTACCAAAATTGTAAGAACAAGGTGAATCGGTTACCTTAAAGTTTCAACAGAAACACTATTCTAAGAGGTTAAATTATTTATATATTTATATTGTTGGCATTTAGCAGACACTTTTATCCAACACACTCTTCTTACAGTATACAGTCTATGCAAGGGTTTTGCTCAAGGGCCCAGCAGCATCAACCTGGTAGTGAAGGATTGAACCAGTGATCATTCAATTACTAGTCCAGTACCTTAACCACTAGACTACAACCATGGTAACCAAGCCATGCCCAAAGTTCCATGTTTCCACTGAGGAACAGGGAGAGCCATTATGTCAAAGCATAAACAGAGATGGAAACAGACCTAAATCTTTGAAGGAGTGACTGAATTGCTGAAGCTATGTTTTATTATCAGTTATCAATTGAAACCCGATTTGGAGCCTTGAGCACAGATCTTAGCATTTCTGGCTCTAGTGGCTCTAAAAAATGCTGCCCCTGCATTCCTAAACCAGCGTATTGTTATAACAGACTTCATTCTTGTCTGCAACCATGAAGGCCAAAGTGTTGTGGGGTTAGATGGTTGTCTATCCAACATGTTCTTCTCTGTTCAGGACTTTTGCTTTTAGAGTGACTACAGGGTTCTTTCTGACCTCCCTGATGGCTGATAGGAAGGTTCAAAGTTGACCCAAACTCCCTCATTTCAGAATGAGTCCAGTGTGGTCAGGGGAACCCCCAAAGTTTAATCGCTGTACACTGATCTACAGCTGTGGAAAAAGTAAGGTAAGTTTTGACAAAAAGCAGTATTTTTTCTATTGTAATTCTTATTCCATTTTAAAGATAAAACCAATACTGCTT
>JAYDZG010000009.1:8297061-8310443 GCA_034509265.1 Microcambeva bendego | reverse complement strand
TGTATATAAATTCCATTATAAGAAACATTTTACAATCTGTGGCAAAATAATTATAAGCATCTAGATTCTTTCAGAGAAACACTTTCTGTTTTCTGCCCTTTAATAAATATTACAAACAATTACATTATTTATAAACCAATAAATTAAAAAATGTATATTAGTACAATAATAACAATATATTAATAAATCAGCTAGTATGCTTTATTCATTATAACTTGCCACTTTATTCTTGTAAGGGTGAGGTTGGGTCTAGTGGCTCCTAGCCTGTATAAACACTGTATACAACGAAGGGACAAACTAGTCACAATGGCAGTCAAATTGTTCACACACTAAAGATTTTACTATTTTCTTTCACATTAGGGTGCAATTTAGAGTACCCAATCTGCCGTTTGTATGGGGTTTGGGGGGTCACTATATCGTGGAAAATTGCGCAAGCACATGTAAAACTCCTGCCAAACTGGAGTAAAGGTAAGAATCCAGTCAAAGAACCCAGAATTCTCATACTTTACCAGGTAGCTATTTTATTTTCTGTACTGCACACTCCAGTTCTGTTTTCTATATACAGGAACCAGAAATTTCTGAATATTGTCAGTGCTACGTTCAGCCTATGACCTTCGATGTCACGGATGGAAACGAGAAATCAGTTTCTTTCCTCCGACCAATTTGTGACCAAGATTAAGATAAACGAAACACAAGAAGAACATGAAAATGAACATTCGCAGAATATCATAGGATGCGGTTGACCAGGTCTCCTGCTAAGTTCTAAACACGTTTGACTGCCTGTGCAGGCACTGTAGATGCGTCGTCAAGGGAATCTCTGTAGATCTTTCACTCCGACGTTCTTCCGAGTGATCTGTTGTACAAAATGTCATGCTGATGTTTATTTTATTTACATTTTACAGCCCGTATGGTGGCTGTAATAAAGACAAAGTTATCTCGGAGACGACGCAGATGCTCTATGTGGAGAAACAGAGAGAGAGCGCCCTGTCTACACCTTCAACCACATCCTTTTAGACATCTGTCAGTAGCAACTGTGCATCACACACACACACACACGCACACACACACACACAACACCCGGAGAGCTTTTCACACATTACAGCACACAAACCTTCCTCGCTCAGATAACTCACATAACAGATCTCCGAGTTCCAGGAAATCACATTATCATAGTGTGACTGTCAACAAGAATTACATGATCACCCACCATTGCCACTTTGAAAGACAGGGAAAAAAAGACTTCACCACATTTCTACTATGATTCAGCAAGAACGTGGCAGAGCCGCAATCAGAAACACATCTGAAAACAAGCAAGATCTTTAAAAAGATTAAACTGTACAGTTCTGTAAAAGTGAATTTGCTTTATTCCTGATCAGTTTGAACATGGGCACCCATTCTAATCGTCAGTAATGGCACTGGGTCTGGTGCGAAGAACAAACCCTAGGCCAAAAGGCCATTCAGGTCACCACACTAACATATCTACTTTCTGGTTTACATTCGAGTGCAATTTAGAGAAGCAGCTCCAGTGTTTGCCGGTTTTGTTAGATATGCTCTAGTTCTGCTTCTGTTCATTAGGTTTGGTAGGACTACAGTGCCTGCGCAAAGCCCTGTATACACTTTTGGAATGAACAGGAACATCGAAGGCATGTCAAGCCTTCATATCCAACAGTACCGGACCTAACAAATGCACTTGACATAATAATGGCCAATTGATCCCAATAATGGATCAAGTCTCAGGTGAGTACAGTGGACTGCATCTTAATGTCTGTGCTTTAAGAACGGAGCAGTTGTAGCCTAGTGGTTAAAGTTCTGAACAAGCAATCAAAAGGTAGCTGGTTTGAGTCCCATTGCTCACAGGTTGCACTGTTAGGCCCTTGAGAAAGACCCTTTATCCCCAATTGCTTACACAAAAAGTACTGTATGTCATTTTGAATAATAAGAAAAGAAGCCTCTGCTTAAAATGTAAAGAAAAAAGGAAGTCTTACTTAACTGTCAAATCAATTGGAAGTTAGGGGCCTTGTTGAAGCATCCAGGAGTGGCAGCTTAGCAGTGGTGGGGATTTTTATTATTAGTCTAGTACCTTAACTGCTAGGACACAATTGCCATAAGTGGTCATGTGTCTCAGCATTGACTGCGCAGACCGTGGTTTTTTAAAAATAGTTGGGAAAAGTTTTAATTATCGAATAAGCAAAGTTTAACAGGCACATAAACACAAATAAAGTTGCACACGAACATATCTAATAATGTGTTTATAATGCTTTTGTGTTCCATAGTTTTGCATTGTTTGTGTTGTCTAGGTTGCAGTCAAAATCAAGGACAAAATGTGTGTTGCTTGAAAAAAACCTCTTTCTACCTCTATCAGAATCAGCATTAACTTCAGCAATTTGAACTAATGTAGCTTGTCCTTTGACTCGTACCACATGGGCAAGCCTTTTCTCACCTCGTGCATTAATGAGCCCTTGGCCGCTCATGACTGTCGCCGGTTTATTTCTGTTCCTTCCTTTGACCACTTTTGATTGATACTTACCACTGAGCACCCCACAAGAGCTGCAGTTTTGGAGATGCTCTGACCAAGTCGTCTAGTCATGACAATTTGGTTCTAGTCAAACTCGCTCAAATCCTTACACTTGCCTATTTTTCCTGCTTCTAACATCAACTCTGATGATCATTTGTTCACTTCCAAAAACTGCTCAGCTTTGCTATTCCAAGGAAAAGCGTTCTTCAAAGGCTTAGAGGCGCTCTCTCTCATGCGCACACACACACACACACACACACACACACAAACACACACGCACTTCTTGGTAAAAGTAAAAGGTGACAAGACCACAACATTATGCAAGCTGCTGGGGGAAAATCTATTGGGGGACCTTTACTAGTTCATTACTATCAAAATCTGGAACGGTCTGAGACAGCATTATAAACTATTAGGTGTTAGCTGTTAGGCACACAAACCAAAAGCACTGCTAAGTTTCAGTTTATAAAAAATAAATCCCCAGTGTGGCACCCTGGCTCAATAGTACTACTGTCACCTCGCATCAAGAAGCTCCTGGGTTTGATAGAAAGTGTATTAGCTCTAGATGTGGGAAGGCACACGTTCAGCTTTGTCTTTAGAGAGTTGGAACGTCAGTAAACCAATCATCCAGGTGATTTGTTTCTCTATTAATATTTTTTTACTTATTTAACGTGTCCCTTTCCTTTAAGGGGAGACATGAACTCAAGCCATAACTGAGCAATGCCTCTAACAACCTACTCAACCTATGCTTCCTCATTATTTATTTAGGTCAATCCAACATAGACAATCCATTTACTGGCAGGTTCTGAATGTAAAGCATAATTCGTGTAAGCCAGAGAAAAGTAACAACGATACAAGAAGAACATGGTAAAGTTTACACAGCACTGATGTAGGTCCACACACACACACACACACACACACACAGACAAGTACACACTAATACGCCCCCTTCTGCAGGGCACAGAGGGCACAGCTGGGTGACGCAGGCCAGGATTTTTATGACAAAATATTGATCTTCTCGCTCTAGTGCGCCACAAAAACTCAGTCCAGACAGACAGCAAAAATAACTGTAACCATATAACAGTTTCCTGCCGATGGGGAATAGATCTCCAGCATTCAGGCCACGTGGGGGTTATTTCTGGAGGACCGGAGTGCATTCAGGTCCCAGGGTCCATGTCTGAAGTATGTAGGAGAGAGAAGGAGAAATGTCCTGTTTAGGTCTGTAACATTTAGTGAACTGAGAACCTGTCCAAGGCCTTTCCTACCTTCCTCCCAGTGAATCTGACCCACAGAGACCCTGTCCAGGATAAACAGTGGTAACACAGACAATGAATAAATGAATATCTTATATCTAAAGGCTTTCTTTGCCTTACTTTAAATTCACTAGAAAATGCCATTTTAAGTGTAAATACTCGAAATGATCCATGTAGGTTGACATTATCTAAAGCCATGCTAATTACAGTGCATCCAGAAAGTATTCACAGTGCTTCACTTTATCCACATTTTTCCACATTACAGCCTTATTCCAAAATGGATTACATTCAATCTCCCTCAGAATTATACACATTACCCCATAATGAAAGTGTTTTTTTTTTTATATATATATATATTTTATTTTATTTAAAATAAAAAACACATAAGTATTCACAAAATTTGCCGTGACACTCAAAATTGAGCTCAGGTGAATCTTTTTTCCTCTGATCATCCTTCAGTCTTTTTGACAACTTGATTGGAGTCCACCTGTGGTAAATACAGTTGACTGGATATGATTTGGAAGGGCACACACCTGCTTTTATAAGGTCCCATAGTTCACAGTAAAAACACCAAGCCAAGTCCAAGAAATTGTCTGTAGACCTCCAAAACACGATTGTATCGAGGGACAGATCTGGGGAAGAGTTCAGAAACATTTTTGCAGCATTAAAGGTCCCAATGAGCACAGTGGCATCAGTCATCTGTAAAAAGAAGAATTTTGGAGCCACCAGGTGGCCCGGCCAATCTGAGGGATCGGAGCAGAAGGGCCTTAGTCAGGGAGGTGACCGAGACCCCACGGGTAACTTTGAAAATTCTTAAGCATTGCTCTATCGAGAGAGGGAAAACTTCCAGAAGGACAACCATTTCAGCTGCACTCCACCAATCAGGCATGTATGGTAGAGTGACCAGATGGAAGCCACTCTTTGAGTTTGTGAAAAGGCAACTTAAGAAATCTCAGACCATGAAAAACATAATCGCTGGTCTGATGAAACTGAGCGTCATGTCTGGAGGAAACCAGGCACTGCTCATCACCTAGCCAGTCCCTACAGTAAAGCATAGTACTGGCAGCATCATGTTGTGGGGTTGTTTTTTGGCAGCAGGATCTGGGAGACTAGGCCGGGGTTAAGGGTAAGAGTAATGCAGTGCTGTACAGAGACATCCTTTAAGAAAACCTGCTCCAGAGCACTTTGGAACTCAGACTTGGGCAAAGGTTCACCTTCCAACAAAACAATGACCCTAAGCAAATAGCCAAGATAACAAAGGAGTGGCTTCAGGACAACTCTGTGAATGTTCTGAGTGGCCCAGCCAGAGTCCAGACTTGAACCCGATTGTACATCTCTGCAGAGACCTGAAAATGGCTGCGCACTGATGCTGAGAGGTTCTGGGAGAGACTGCCAATAAATGTGTGTCAATCTTCCAACATTGTAAAATTGAGGCTGTAATTGCTGCCAAAGGTGCTTCAACAAAGTATTGAGCAAAAGCTGTGAATACTTATGTACATGTGATTTTTTTTGTTGTTGTTGTTGTTTTTTATTTTTAATAAATGTGCAAAAATGATGAACAACATGTTTTTACTTTGTCATTGTGTGGTATTGTGTGTAGAAGTTTGAGAAAAAAAGAATATAATACATTTTGGAATAGGGCTTTAACATAACAAAATGTAGGAAAAGTGAAGCGTTGTGAATACTTTCCGGATTCACTGTACATAGACCGAACACGACGATAAAGGTAATTCTACAGATGCTCAAGTGGGTTCAAGTCTGGGGAATAATACTTGGGTAATAATACTAGTGTAATTCTTGGAAGTCTTGGTCATGCTCTTCCAGCCCATGTCGGACATTTCTAGCCATGTGACGTATTATATTGTCTTACTGGAACATCCCATCCACCCCAGAGAAACCAATCAGCATGCATGGGTGTACATGATCTGGATGAATAGATTTGGATCCAAATCGAGTGAGAGTGCCCTTCACATCTTATATAACCGTTACGCCACCTCACAAAATGTGACTTTCGTCACATCTCAAATACAGTATGAACAGACAGGGTTAACTAACCTGTGTGTATTTGGGTGCTTAGAAGCTTTTATGCTGATTGTTTACATGCAAGTCATCTCCCTCGCCATATGCCGTGTTTCACTTTTAATTATGATAATACCAAAGTCTTTGTCTTGGCAAGTGCGTTTCAGCAATAGCATTTTTCTCTGTGTAATGTTAAGAATATTCTATTTGTGCACAGATCCATCTCATTTAATCAGATGTCAGTTAAGTAATCGTCAGTTATACTAAATATTGTGTTCAGCAATAAAAAAGGATTTAACCCAGCGGATAAGGATGAAAGAAAAAAAAAGAAACCACGATGTTCACTACAGCTGAAGCTTCGTCTCAACTGTAACCAGCAGGATCTGTCTTTATTTTCTTCAAGAGCAATTTGAGTCTCGACTGAGAACCAGAGGAATTACAGTTATAAAGCTGCCCAGGACGGTGCAGTTAGCTATATCATAGCACACACACACACACACACACACACCAGACTGTACAGACTAGAGCAGGGATCACTTTGACCTTGTGAGGGAGAACGAAAGGAATAAGACGTAGAAACAGAAACTGATTGTGCTGTGATTTCTCTTTTGTCTGATACCTACTTTTTTGTTGTTTCTTTTAAAATTATTCAGTTCAGATCAGTTGTTTTTACTACTGGTAACATATCCGATTCTGACGCTCATAAAGCAGTGTGTATATATATTGAAACACTGACACTATACAGTGCATGAACTAAGACTTCTATGTTGTAAAGCATGAGCTGAGTGGTATTGGGATTATTTCTGCAAATCTTATTTGTTGCCATTTATTTATTTATTAATTATTATTATTTTTATAGTAAATGATGCATTTTTGGACCCGTAGTCACTTCTCACATGTGTTTTCATGACAAAGTGTAATTCAGGAAATCAAACAGACTCATCCTAGTGAAAGATCACATACTGTGTGATCAGTCGTGTAGTGTTAAAACGACTTTAAAAGACTCCTGAGTGTACCGCAATCTGGCAGCTCCAAAAGTTAATTAATTAAAAGTTTTTAATGATCACTTGGGTGGTGAAGTGAATAAAGGACATCTCGGTGGCTTCCATTCCCAGCCAGTGAGTACTTTGTGTCAGGCAAAGGTTGCCAGAGTGGACAGCACTACTCCTGCTCGTTAGTAGGCTGAATTTTGAGGTATCAAAGAATTCGAACAGCAGTCTTCCCGGGAGAGTAGAGTGATGCTGTATATGTAAAGATCTCAATAGGTGTTCAGACAGGCGTCCAAATAGTCTGTTTCAGGCATATTATCCTTTCTATTTAGGCAGCTACATAGGTTTTCAAACAGACCTTAAAATACATAAAACACAGAAGTGAAGACTGAAGCATTACTGTGGTCTAAAAACAGGGCCTCTTGTAAAGCACGAGCTTTGCGTGACACAAAAGTTAACCACAAAACATTTACCTGTAATTTACTATCAGAATTTGGGTTAAAAAAAATAGAACAAACCCGACGCAGAGATGAAACAGATTGTGTGTTTAAGAGAGAGTGATTATAGATCTCAGGCTTTTAAACTGTACACAGCTTTGTGCTCGTGGCTCAGAGCAGTACGAGACGGCTATCAGAAGCACTGAGGCTCACCAGACCGTGTGTTCACTTCTCTGAGATAATCTGAGATTACTGAGCACTGGAAATGTAGCATTGTTGTGCTGGATTCAGGTGCACATACACAGCCCGCAAACACACACACACACACACATGCACACGCTCCCCCCAACACACTTACACACACACAGACGAGAACCCACGGTTTCCAGGATTATTGTATCTGTACTGTGTGAAGTCTGGTTGCTGCCGAACAAGCCTCGTTCAGTAACTCTTACTCTCCACTACTACTCACTCATTTACTCACTGACTCTCTCCTACTCAATTAATCACTCACCCACTCACATTTACTTTTTTTGCTCACTCAATAGCTCACTTACATTATCAGTCAGTCACTCATTCACTCACTCTTACTCTCTACTACTACTACTCACTCATTCATTCACTTATTTCACTCTCTCCTACTACTACTCACTCATTCATTCACTTATTTTACTCTTATCCTACTACTACTCACTCATTCATTCACTTATTTTACTCTCTCCTACTCATGTACTCACTCTTACTCAGCTTCACTTGCTCATTCTCATGCAATCATTCATTTATAATTTAATCATTTATGTACAAACTTACTCATTAGCTAACCCGCTTGATCATACACTTACATTATCAGTGTGTCACTCACTCACTCATTCAAACTTCCACTAAATCATTCATTCATTTACACATTCTTTTTCTCTTTCCCACTCACTCATTTACTCACTGTTACTCTCTACTACTCACTAACTCACATTCACTCTCAATCTCTTCTACTAAGTCACTCTCACTTGCTCCTTTTCAAGCACTCATTAATCAATTTACTCATTTATTTACTAACTTACTCATTAGCTCACCACATGTTCAGTGACTTACATTATCACTCACTCATTTACCTATCCTCACTTTCTATTTCTTCTATATTTTTGTATCTTTCTCTTTCCTATTCACCCCTTAACTCATTCATTAACACTTGCTCCTACTCCACTCATTCATTTACTAACTCATTAACGCAGTTTCATAAATGCAAACATACACATTCAGTTAAATTCAGTATTAACCAGTTTGGATAAAGGGTTCCATTGGAGCTTAATGTTCCTACACAGATAATCCAAAATAATATATTGCAAGTGGTATAGCTATAAACCATGGCGAGTATGTAATATGAGGGTTCTTCAAAAAGTTGTCACACTCTTTTAAAACTCTTTTAACCATTCTCCAACTGTACACATTATATACACTAATTTGCATCCATATACGGTATTTCTGGGTTTGGTGATGGTAATTGTTGGAATGGTAATTAAAGACTGAATGTATGTTTTTCCTCGGCCATCCTTGTCTGCTCTTAAGTGACACCACACCTCATTGATTTGGCACCATTTTTAAGATGAATGCCTTTCCGGACGCAACCCTCCTATTTTTCCTGGCTCTAGACCGGCACTGCAATGCACTGGTTTGTGCATCCTAGTGGCTTTGAACTGAGGAGTTAAGGCGCTGGACGCTAGAGTGCAGTGGAATATCTCACTACTCCACCTGGGCACCGTGTGTCTGTGCTGCCACTGGCTGAAATAATTTTGCTTAATTTCTAGAGGCCTATGTTCTGTCCAGAGCTTGTTATGATGCCCTTTGGAAACAATAAAGTAGCTCCTTGTCTGGAAGTGTAGGTGCTAGAGGCTTGTGGTAGTAGGTTGAAGCATCATTCCGCGATGTAAAATGCAACAAGGACCAAACCGCACATTTGCAAAGACAGTAATGCAGACACACACAAGTCCTATGAGTGTGTGCTTCAATATGACTCATATTTTGTCCCGCAGAACCGTCATAAATTTAAAGGAGTTTGTTCTCACGCTTCAGATCCACTGTGGTAAAGTTACAGTCGACAATTTTTTATCGACTCTTGAGTCCATAATCTGATAGAAATCTATCTAAAACAATGGGGAAATATAACCACTATAGCATTAGCATTAGCCTGTGAACTCTTCATAACACCATTACGAAACGAATCATGGTATCTGACTGGCTAATATATAAATTATTATATCTACAACTGATATTTAGCATGGTGGACATGCTACCATAAGAACTAGTATCCCTTCAATGTATCATAATCAGTGTTCCAGTTAGTCCAACTTGAATAATTTAGAAGCTTTAAATATGTTTGTGGTTACATTGTATTGTTAGTTTGAAGTTAATGAAAATATTTTGTGTGTGTGTGTGTGTGTGAGAGAGAGAGAGAGTGTGTGAGTGTGTGTGTTCCAGTACACTAGTTAGATTAGGGATAAAGTTCCAAATTCCAGCAACTGGCCCAAAGGTGTTCAACAGGGATTAAGTCAGGACTAAGTGCAGGCCATGATCATATTGCTATATGATGAAATTCTTTTTTTAACCACTGAGGACAGAATTCAAATTAAGAACTTGTATCTGCTTAAAGGTCATAAAATGTTGGGAATGAAACATTAGAACTTAAAAAAATTGTGTAAAATATGTGAAACGGGTAGCAATGAAAAATGAAATGGATGTAGATGTCTCTCCCTCTCTCTCTCCCTCACACACACACACACACACACACACACACACACCCAACCAATTATTTATTTAAAAAACAAATTAAAATTAATTAAGTAATAAAATAAAGAGACAATGATTAAATAAAATTATTAAATAAAACAGAACTATAAAACATCTATAAAACACTTTAATTTTTTAGCATGGGTAGATTTGGTTTGCACGTCCAGGTAAGATAAACTGGAATATAAACTATAAATAATTTAATAGAAATTTAGATTTTTAAGAGACACTCGATCAACTATATTCTAAGTAAACTGGTAATTCTGTTGAAGTAAAAATGTATAAACCTTTTCTTTCTTTTATTTTTCTGACAACAAGCTTTTTAAAATCTTTTTTTCATTTGACTGCTATAAAATACAGACATGTAAATGTTGTCTGTGCCATCACTATAAAACTATATAATTTGGGTCCTTACCATTTTAGTAATTTAGTAGAAGTAATCATGCTAACCTTGTGGAAAATAGTGTCATCAATGACACAATCACCCATGGAGGTTTCCGTAAATGCCATTACAGGACCCTCCTCCCACATCAAGTTCTTAAAGCTTAGGTCCAACCTCAACGTCTCACTCCATCTCGATTAAAACCATCACTCGCTTATTCACACAGGTTCTCTAACCAAAAAAGCCACATTTTTCTTATGTCAAGTCATCAACATTCATAACAAATAGTAATGATTCATCCCACAGAACACCATAAAATGTCAAACTATACTATCTCATATAAAGGGCTCTTCTAAACGTTCACCCAGAAGAAATTAGGACCACAAAGCTATTGTGGTCTGTTAGATGCCATATTTTTCCCTTGTTGTTTTGGTGGATCTGTTTTATCGAGCACTCTTGATCCTTTCAGGGTTTGAGGCAAGTAACCGAGAACAGATGTACATTTCAGTGGGAGCTAAGTGATCATTTGTTGTGGTTTACTGCTGGATTTTCTCTTCTAATTGCTGAATCCCAGTCCTCGGCGTGGGCATGCAAACCAAAATGGAACATCAGTCAGATGAGCTGAATTAGATCAGAACTGCCGGGTTCACAGGGACTGAGCCCTATAAGTCTTTTATAATAGCACATTGTCTGAGCTTACCATGGTGATGTCCATAACACTGTAACAATTATTGTAATGAAATCCATCATATGTACATCATGCAAGTGTTTAAACATTATAGCAAACCTCAAAGAGCAGATTTTCTCCTTACTTTACTTAAATTTCAAACATTACATTTGTTCTGCTCGGGGCCACCCTAGCCTCTAGGATGCATAAACCAGTACATTGTATTGACGGCCCCGAGCCCGGATACATAGGAGAGGGCATCCGGCATAAAAAAATGCCAAATCAATGATGTGTAGTGACCTAATAGCTGACCCCACAATAGTACGGGACACTTGTTTGGAGCAGTAGCTTGCTCATTTGAGTCATGCTCAAATCTCAGGTGTCTGCTTAGACATTAATGTCTGGGGGAGATGGGTGTAGCCAAAAAAGCTTGTCAGTGTAGATTTGGTACCGGTTTCACGCTCAAATAGAAACAGGTGGGATGCATCAGGAAGTGTGTCCAAGCCAAGTCTGAAATGAGGCCCAGGTTTGTTGTGGTGACCCCTAATACGGGATCAGCCAAAAATATTCTTCAAGTCACACAATAAGCTTTTATTTAAGGTCCTCTGACCCATGTCTGAAAAAAAATATTTGTACACATCACCTGGTTTCTAAAACATATTATAAAAGAATAAACATAAATTATATTTTGTGTTGCTCCACAATCCCCACCGTGCTGTGAGAAAAAAAAACAGTAGCGAACTACTTAACTTTAAGTCAGCATCCATTTACAAGAGGGTTTGGCTCACACTATAAAACTCACGCTGAAGGCCTAATGCTACAGCACTGCACTATTTATTTACTAGTGATAAAACTGTTAGCACTGGGTAGTAGCACAGTCATCGGCTGCCAAAGTCTTGTTCTGCCCGAAAGCCACTGCTATTCCTTCACCATTTCCCCTCAACAGCTCAGAAATGGCTCTGTGGTGGCTCCTTTGAATAATGTCATCCAGCTTGCACTAATGTGGTGCAGTTTGAGTTTGATTGACCTGAGAAAGTCCTTGTCTAAGCATTTGTCTAAGCTTGGGTGGAAAACATTTTAAAATATGTTCAAATCTACCACCTATTTGAAGATAAAATCCTTAGACATTTGAATTCCAGGTCTACACTATCTTTTATTTTATGGTAAGACTAAGCTTCTGCACTGGCCTTTTAAAATTACTAACAATGAGGGGAATTGTGTATGTAATGTAGTCAAATGCAAAGCACAGACATGGTGGAAAGAAACTGATTATCATTGCAAGAACTGTTGTATTCTGCTTTAAATAAAAATAATGACGCTCTCCAGCTGGCACAGCAGAATATTCTGCTAGCACACCAGCACTAGCCAGCACCGCTTGGCTACTGGACTTCATGAGTAGGGTCCTCAAACACTATATAAAGATCATGACAGATAAAGAGGCGTTTGTGCAGAGTGTATGGGTGAATAAGGGTTCCGCTAAGGGCTTCGAGCAGGCAGGAGGAGCTGCAAGCAGCAGTCACCTCAACTGCAGTCGAGCATCCTGGAAAGCAAATCGACTATGTTAAACTGGAATAAAATGGAGAAACCGGCTAAAAATTAAATCATGAACTTGTGATAAATATACAGCGTGGTCAGATCATGTTTGCTATAATTATCCCTGAGATGTGCCTAGATCTAAAACTAAATCCCACCTGATGCAATTTCAATGGATTGGCCATAGTTAGAAAGGGCACACACCTGGGTCAATAAGGCACCACAATTTACAATGCATTGTCAAGTTAAACACAAGCCATGAAGTCCAAGAAATGGTGGGTCTGTGATAAAAATGTGCCAAGCCAAATTAGACCAATTTAACATGATCCAAGTCGGAAGTCACACTGGAGTAAAATATATCTGACAACCCACTTGGAAATTTCTAAACATCATGTAGAGAACTCATGCAGAGCAGCTGTGCGTTTGGGAAAGGCCTCTGAATGCCCTCAAGGGGCCCACCCTAAATTCAGCCAAAAACTTCTGTAAATCTCTGGATAACAGCATCTGCTAAATTCCAAAAATATTGAAAACATATCAAGCATCATCAGAGGGACCTGTAGGTAATGGATGACCAGGAGACAAGTGTGAATTAAGCTTGGAGGATCTGCCATTAAATTGACAAATCCAAGAACAGTTGTCTACAAAGGATTAAAAAAGCTGCAGATAAAAGATTTTGATATATTTTACATTATTTTTTGGAAACTGATAATGTGTAGACTGTGATATGGAGATATATCCATTCTACATCCGCAACACAATTGTGTAGTGCAGTCAAATATTGGCAGCAGTTACAGCATGAATAAATAATT